>VZTT01020283.1:0-39567 GCA_013400855.1 Buphagus erythrorhynchus
AAACTGGGTCCCCAACCCCAAAAACCGGGTCCCCGACCCCAAAATTCGGCCCCCGACCCCAAAACTCGGCTCCTTCTCCCTCAGCCTCGCCGTTCCCACTGGCACAGGAACTTCTCCCTGGGGCTGTGCACAGCAGCACAGCCAGGGCTCACCCTCCTGCCTCTCCTTTTCTGCCACCGCAGCCACAGAACCAGGAATGTGTCCCTGCTCCTCATTTCTGGCTGAGCACATTGGCCTTCCCACCTGAGCAGGTAAAAGGTGGAATACCCCCTGGATGAAATCCAGAAGCACAGGATAGTTGGGGTTGGAAGGGATCTCTNAAGGGATGGAAGGGATCTCTGGAGATCACCCAGTCCAGCCTCCCTGGAGCAGGAACCTGTCCAGGTGAGTTTGGAATGTCCCCAGAGAGGGAAAATCCACACCCTCCCTGGGCAGCTGCTCCAGGGCTCTGCCACCTTCCATGGAAAAGTGCTTTGATTTCTCCTCAGCTAGTTTTATCCTTGATTTACACTTTCATCACCTGACTGTGATTCCATCCCACCTCTGTGGCCCCTCTGCTACCAAAAACCAGGCTGTGCAAAACCAATACAGTTTTACTATTTTAAATGTAAATGTGAGAAAATATCTAGTCTTAGAAATAGTCTAGCTCAGTGAACTCCAATTTATGTGGCACATTTAGAGTGGTATTCTATTAGTGTTTAGTGCAACATTCCTGTGTAGCCTTTGTTACCAGGGTCTGCACAGAACAATTGCCAACAAGGCATAGAAAATGTTGGTAGAATAATTTTTTCCAAGGCTGTTTAAAGCCAGTGAAGCAGCTTTGAGACTCCAGGGAGCAGCAGATGGAAGGGCAGCAGCCACAGCCTCACCTGTGGATCCTACAGTGGGAGTGCAGGTAGGCCAGCCCCTGCAAGGCACCGTGGGTGATGGCAGCAATCTCCACTTCCTGGAGTGGTTTCTTGTGAACTACAGGGGGGAAAAAAAAAAATCAAGAAAAATAAAACAAAACAGAAGAAAGTAAATGGGGTATTTTCCTGAGAAAGTGTTTCTTAAAGAAAGAAATCCCACCAATCTGCTACGAAGAGAAATTAGGGAAGAATTCTTCACTGTGAGGATTTTAAGGTCCCTCCCAACCCAAACCATTCTGTGACCATGTATGTGATCTTGGCCCCCAAGGAACACTAGTTTTGGTAAACTTTGGCTTTGATTCCCTGTTTTGACTTAGATTCCCCTATTTCTTTGCAGGTGCTGCTCCAGTGTTGAGGTCACATCAACCTCCTGTTCTAAAACCCATCTGTAATTATTCCTGCACACTGCAAGGCAAGGACAAAGGTGATCTCTGCAGGATTTTATTATGGATATTCCAAAACCAGGCAGCCTAAAGAGGCACAGAGTACAGGAACATACCTGTACAATTTTATACCTTCATTTGACAAAATTAAAATGTGCAGACCAACTATCTGTAGAACTGGAAAAGCCTCAAATTCTTCCTAGAGAATGGAAATTCTTAATAACTTTTAAAAAGTCATAATTATGTATTGTCATGAGCAGGACAGACAGACCACCTGTACCATCTGCAAAACCCCACTCTGTGAGGAAACAGCCTCCCATCAAACTCAGGAGGGGCACTAGCAAAAAGAATCCAAGATATATCAAACTTACCTTCTAGCAGATCAGAAGCTGATCCTAAACAGTACTCCATAACCAACTGCAAAAAAAGAGAACATCATGCCTTCAGGTATCTCTGGAAGCATTTTTGAAATCAGAAAACATCTTTACATCCCAAATTTAAATCACATGGTGGCTTTAAAACCCTGATTAAGGAAAAAAAAAGTAAGTAGTAGGTTTTGTTAGTTGTCCATGAGAAGATGTAAAATTTGACTTTATTTTAGTACTGTTTACCACAACCCCAAAGCTATTTCAGTGCCTGTGCCGAGGATTTGAGTGCTGCAGTGTCCATCTGCTCACTCACCCATGCTGTGTGCTCCTTCAGGTAACAGCCCTTGTACTCTATGGTGTTGGGGTGCTTCAGCTGTTGGAGAAACTTGACTTCTTTGATGATATCCTGCCATTTCTAATGAAAAAATAAAGCAAAAAGTATGAATACATTTCTCTTCTTAATCCTCTACACCCTTTCATGCACCACACAATGTAGGACAGTCTGAAAAGTGACCATAAAACTATTTTACAATATGAAGATGGAAAGTCAGTGTTGCAAAAGCACAGCTGTAGATCAGTTGTCTGGGTCCCTATTGCACTGAGATACCCCCAAGATATATTTAACAGCTTGAGGAATGCCAAAATATTTTTTCCTCATTTTAACTGCAATACCTTTTACTTAAATGCTGCTGCTTTGCAAACTGAAGTGTTCAGTGGCCTCAAAGTTAGTAAGAAACTACAGAGAGTAGCAGTGAGCTGCTCACCTTCTGTAACACAGCACAAAACCACTGACATTTGGGAGACCAATAAGCAAGCAAGGAAAAATGAGTTTAAACCACCCCTGTTTGCTCTTAACAAACAAACACACCCTGCACATCCACACACCAGTCCAAAGGAACAGTGAGTCCAAGTTCCACACAAAAATAAGAGGAACAATTAATAAGCAACAACTGAAAGGAGACTGAGATTAGCAGGTCTTGGCAATCTGATAGATCCTCAAGAGTTTCAGAAAGATGTGGCCAGTGTGCCCTTAACACACTTCTTAATAAAATTATTTCTGAAACAAGCCCCATCCAGGCATTCTGAATCCCCATTCACTTCCTTAAACTGAACTATTTGTCAAAATCTGCATAAATTCATTTTCTCTGCCCAAACCTCCAGGATTCCCATGGAAGGGAGCAGCAGCTCCTGCATTAAAAGCTGTTCTGTTGGGGTCAAACCAGAGCTGCAGCTCATTTCACTGCTCAGATTTCCACTGCAGGAGCTGCCACAGCTCCTGAATACACAATTGCCTTTATTCCTCTTACCTCATTCGTTTGCTTTCCACTATAGGACATCTTCTTGACTGCCACCACCTCATTAGTGTGGGAATTCGTAGCCTGCAGTAGGGAAAGAGAAACATTGAAAAAAGCAAGAAATAGATTGAAAAAAGTTTCATTTTTTCCTCCCCCTCCCCACGAAGTGAGCTGTGCCTGTGGCAAATGCAGGCTTTTTTCTCCTATATCCTTGCAAGCTCCTACACCTCAGAGGTATCTTCCACAGGACAAGATTTAGCACACAACTATTAGGAAACTTTCCCCTGATTTTTCTGTCCATATTCACTGTTCCTCCCTCAGACTTTGTGCTACTTCTCTATTGATATGTAAAAAGCCCAATAGTGCACCTACTGAGAACCCTCAAAATACAGTTTTATTGGAATTGCAGTAGAAACAGTTTTAGATGAACCTTTGGCAAAACGTTTGCCAAAGAAAAAAATAAAGAGGTGTATCAAAATCTCCATGACTTCATCCAAAAACTCCATACAACACTAACATTCTTAAATAGTTATTTAAATTTCCAGCATCAAGAAGATGATTCAATCTGGAATTTATCTAAATTAAAAAGCTTTCCTTTCACTGCACTACATCTTAAGTTTTGCCATGAAGATTATGCAGCCATCAAAATTCTACTTTTCTGCAGCCTGGATGATGTAGGGATGATAACTGGAGGCTAAAAACCCAGCTTTGGAGAGATCTCTCCTTGCCTGGACTGGCACTGCCCTCATTTCTACATGTTAAGGGTAAAAAACATCAAGCTGCTGGTCTTAAAACACTTGCTGAAATCTCTGTACCTCCAACCATTTTTGGGACCAAAAAAATCAGTGACAATTAAAAGCTTAAACTAGAATAGAAGCTAAATGTGGTAAATCCTCCTTTTAAGTATTAACTAATGACATTTTTTGAGACATGTGAGGACTTCAAAGAAAAACTGTGTTGAGTGAAACCAGTGGAGAGCAGGAATTACTGAAGGGAGGTGACACAGGCCCCTCACAGCACACATTCCTCAAATGAGACAGAGGAAGCTGAAAATGAATAATTCTGGGATAAAGCAAAGCCCTTCCCCACCACTTGCCACCCTGATTCAGCACAGAGAAGATCAAGAGTGTTTTACTCAGATGTATTCATGCTTTCTTTCTGCCTGTCACATTAATTCCAGTTATTTCCCTGACCATGGTATCTGTCCTTCCAGCTGGGATTTGTCACTGAAGGACACACTGCCACCTTCCCAGAGCTGTGGGGAAGTTCTGGCTGCACCCTGAGCTTGGGATGCTCCTGGCTGAGACAACTCCCAGGGCTGTATGAGCACAGCTGGGAACAGCACTTGCTGAAGCAGTTTTGGGCCTGTTTGAGATGATACCTTGAGAAATTATATTTTTATCCCTCAAAATACAAATGAAATATTTATATGACATAAAATTTAAGGTTTCTCTCCTTAGAACAGTTCCAGCAAACACCTCCATCACTTCACACAACTCCAAACAGTGAATTGGAATGCTTAAAATAACTCATGCTACCGATGGCCAGCTAGAGGTGTCAGGGATCTAATCTTAATAATTTCTGATATTCAGAAACCCACTTCCAGTGAATCTGATCCTCCTGAGTGGCTGACCATGGTTCCAAGCAGCTTTAATTTGGCTTTAACTCATTTGTTCAATATTGATTCTATTTCAGTCTCACTAATGCCAACTGGATTATAATTATTTCCAATTACAGTATTTTGGATTTGGCTTTGTTTGATACCAACTATAAAAGCACCATTTTTCTCATTTCCAGATTAAATTCTCTTGCCTGTATCAATGAATGCCATACATCCTTCCTGCTTGAATTCCCATTCCTCTGAGGACTTTTTTCTTTTGCCATATAAGAATTTGCAGTGATTTCCAAGCATCTTGACATTCCAGTTTGACAAATTAATTTTCAGCTGTGTGAATTCAACTTTCAGCATCAAACAGCACAAAACATCATATACTTGACCTGGATAGTTGGGTGAACTATTAAGACTGTAATAAACTGCTACTATAAATACAGCTGGAACATTAAAGAGATCAGGAGTGGTTTGGAAACACTGATTTTTGAGATGTGATTTCACAAAACTAATGTACACAAAGCACTGAAAACTCGAGGAACACTTCCTTCTACAAATGCTCAAAAGCCTCCAAACATCACTTGAAACGATTCCATTCTCCAAAAAAAAAGCAAGAATTCTACTTACAAAGTAAACTGCTCCAAAACTTCCATGTCCAATTTCATGCAAACCCACGAATATTTCCTCAGGATCATCTTTGTAGAACAGGTCAGCTATTTCTGGGTCCTTTGGCACCCCTTTGCGCATGTTGAAGTGTGTTAGGAACGGCTTTGTGCTCTCAAGTCCCAGCCAATTTCTTCCTTCATCGACAAAGCCGTGTGCAGACAGCTCTCAGCACCTGCTGGGAAGGTTCACTTTAATCTGCTTCCCTTGCACGTGCTTCTGTTCACACTTCTCTGACAGCAAAATGAGAGGAAACACTTCCAGCAGCAATAGGCTTCACCATCACTTCCTCCCTGCAGTTAATTCTTTTTAATTATTAGTCCTATTTAGATAGAGAGATTAAAATGCATTCAGGATACAACAGCTCTTTATCTCACACAGGAAGCAAGTGCTGCAGTGACACTGAAGTCCACTTGAATTCAAGAGTCCTGTTGCTATGCAAAACATCCTGTGACAGGAGTTTGTTATTCTTCACGCAGGCTCCCAATGTGTCAGTTTTTAGACTCTCTCTGTTGTTCCTCCTACTTTCCTGGGCTGTTTGCTTTGTTTCTCTACTCCCAATTGCCAGCTGGTGCTGGTGGAAAAGTCAGCTGCTATTCCACAGCAACACTTTGCAGCCATGTAATTGTTATTTCTCTATTTATTTACTCAGAGCTGCATGACAGCCAGTGCCACTGTATTATGATTACTCCCAGCACATGGAATTGTTTTTGAAAAAGCCTAAACTCCATCCTATAAGGCAGATCTTTGCCTCCTTAACATCTTCTTTTAGCACAGAACTGAGCTGCATCTAAATGAAGGCTTTCAGTATTCATCACCAAAATTCTATTTGTGTGGGAAGGAAAAAAAAAAGGAAGAAACATCCTAGTATCAGTAAGTTTTCCATTTCTTAACAAAACATCTTGAAGAATCTGCACTGACTCATTAAATACTGGTACACAAAGCATTGATGGGGGCCTTTACTCATCTGCCTTTGCCTTGTGAAATGCAGCACAGGAGCTGCAGCTGAGTCACCTGGAGGAGTTTCTATCAGTCTGGAGCAAGTCTCAGAGCTACTTTCACAGTGTGGTTCAGCACCTCATTTTACTGAGGCCACATCTTGTCTGTGCACAACAGGCTCCTGCAAACACACCAGAACCTTCAGCCTTTGCCATGATATAAAACAGGGCAACGTTTAATGGGAGACCAGCTGAAATGTAACAATCAGATAAATTTATAACTAAAACCCTCATAGAAAAGGCTTTGGAAGGTTTTGGACTTGTGGATGAAAGCAGAATTTTGGGCTGGTGCTGAGACAGCCTCCCTGGCTCAGGGTCAGTGATGGAAAAGGAGAGGTGCAGTGAGAGGAGCCCACCTGGATAACTGTGGCACCAACCATGCTCCGTGGCTCACATTGCTTCCAGCAGCATTGTCCTGTGCTCCCAGCCCTCCAGACTCTCCTACTCTGCAAAGAGAAACAAGGAACTGTATTTAGAAAAATGAGTTTGAAGTTTTACACCTTATTTTAACACACAAAACCACCACACCCAGTGACGACAGGGCTCCACTGGAAAGCACAAGAACTGGCTGAGAGTCCTAATGGTGTGTCTTTAGGTGAGGATAAAACTTCCTGTGCTCCAAAGCCCTTGCACTATTTATCACTGGAGGACAGAAAATCAGGACAAGAGGTCAAATGCCAAGTTCTTTGGCTTTTATAAAGACTCTTAAGCTTGCTAGGGCACAGGAAGTTCCATCTCAGACCCTGCTTTTTAGATCATCTATAAAAAGGACAAAGCTCAGAAAAAATCCCCATCCCTGAAAGTATCCAAGGCCAGGCTGGATGGGGCTTGAAGCAACTTGGGGTAGTGGAAGGTGTCCCTGGCCATAGCAGGGGGTGGCACTGGAGGGGCTTTAAGGTCCCTTCCAAGCCAAACCATTCCATGATTCTGTGAGAAGCCAACAGGGCTGTGTTCATTACGTGACTCTGTGTTCTACCTGATGACACACAGGATTCCAGGGAAAGCCCTGGCCATTAGTAAATTAGTAAATTCCACTAGGGAGAGTATGAGCAAGGAAAAGATGGAAAAGGAGTGCCAGGCAGTGAGCCCCACCAGCTGCCATCAGGGCACAGTGAGGGATGCCACCCACTGCAGCCACTCACTGCCATGGGTGCACAACACCCCCAAAGAGCCACTGCTGTCCCCTCAGGGAGGGGGACTCAGGGAGAGCTGGGGATCAGCCTGAACTCATGGAAAATGTTATCATGTAGCTACAGGCACAGCAGAAATGCTTCCAAGTTAAGCATACTGCAATAGTTACATTGCCAAAATCTGAATTATTAGGCACCTGATTTAATGACACACTAACTCATGTTCTCCTTTATTAGGGAAAAAAATAAGTGAGCAAAAATCTTCCTGCTAATAGCTAACATTACCAAAAATGTTATTTTTGTTACTTTATCTCACCACAGGCCAATACTATTGAGATGTTAAAAGGCTATTTGAAGTGCACCAAAAAAAGGTTCTGCAATGTTCTGCTTTTTAAAAAAAATCTCAAGTATAAACAAAAGCCAAATGAATGAAATGATTATTCATTTTCAGCTGATTGGCCTCACCCAAAGGTGCTATATTTACTACAGCCCTGCAGACAGGGCAAAGAATGCAGTATTTCAGGTCTGGCATTCTTCAGCCAACAGAAAAATCCATCTGGCTTTAAAAAAGTGAAAACAAACTGATGGAGAAAGCAATTTATCCATCTCCAGTCAAATAAACCTCTCTGCCATTAAGAAAGCCTCTGCAGCTCCAGTATTCAAGGTATTTAAAATGGGAGGCTAAATGTCAATACTTAGAGTTAAGCCCTAAGTAATAATGACATTTCCCAATTAGGGCAGACATGAGTAGTGAGGCAAGTAAATCTCAGTAAATCTGCTCAGCAGGACTATTATTTCCCAGTAATGAAAATCAAAAAACTTAGGATGGACAATGTATCAGCAGCAACCTGAGTCCTGTGGATTGAACAGGATCACAGAGGGATCCACAGGATTCCACAAACACTGAGAGTTCTCTGCACTGACACCAGAGCCACAGTTTGGGTCTTGGACAGGGTAAAACACCACAGGCACACATCACACCGCTTCCATTTAGGGTGGCAAGGTCACAAATCCTTACCATCACAAGTCTCCTTTAGATACACGGAGACTGAAATAAAAATGGTTTAAATCAAAGCAGAGCACTGTAGGAGTTGAGTGCCATTTGGAGAAAAAAAATTAAGGTCAAGGTATGGTCAATTTGAGCAGGTTCTTTTCATTATCAAAGTGATGAATTAATATACCAAGAAAGAATTTCTATTAGAAGTCTGATTTCTGCTTTTCATCCTTGTAAAGCACCATTTGAGACTCTGCATGTCCTGAAGACCTCAAAAGGAAACATCATTAATCACATTGGCAGTGGCTTAGGGGAGTGACAAGTGACTCAGGATTTTGAGGGTTTGGGAGATCAGCATTTTATTCAGACAGCAGAGTTTCCTCAATGCTAAGCAACCCTCCCATCTAAAAACCATGAATTAACTGCTTTTGCTACAGGTGTCTGCACAAAGGTTCTCTCCTATCACTTACAATTTCCAGGTGCTGAATTAATAACCAAAGAAAACACCTTGACCTGAATATAAACAACAAAACACAACTGGAATCACCTTTAAGAGGAGCTAAACTACTGACATTTCCAAATAATCCACGGATCTAAAACTATGTCTGTCAAGAAGATAAACCTGAGAACTCCAAGTGTGTGGCTTGTGAAAACACAGTTTGAATTGTGTCTCACAGCACCATAGCGCTGTTTCAAATGTGCCCAGAAACACATAAAATTAATTTTAGATCCTAACTACACCAGGGTACTTCCCAAAACAAGGACAAAGTTTTCCACTCCATGCAGAAAAACAAACTACAGGAAATGGGGTGGACCAGCAGCAGATTCCACTCAGAGGAGGAGCAACATGACATGGCTCATGCACCCATTTTTAGATGCCTATTTTGAGGGGAATAAATTCACACCAGAATTATTTTTCCCAAGAATGGCCAGCACAGAGCCCCATTTCACCACTTCAGTCTCTCCAAAACCTGCAATATAATGTAAAGAAGGAAATTCTGAGATAAATTCAGCTGATAATTGTCCTGAGTAAGAAACCTTTTGAGCTTGAAGTAAGGAAGGTGCTCAAGTTCCCCTGCAGCCCTCACCCACAAACTGACACAGTTTTGCTGGTTTGATTTGGGCAGGTTTTGTGTTGTTTTTAAGAAGATGGAGCTCTTCCCCTTCCCTTTAATTGGTACATATGGCTGGCTGGCCAGGCCAAACACAAACACTTCATCCTGGGCTGATTCCCTCACATGAAGACCACAGCTTTGGACAAACAGCCCATTATTTTAGAGAAGATTTTTGGAGAATGCTCTGGAACCTCCACATTTTAAGCTGTTCAGTGTCATTTCTTTGATTGTTAAGAATTACTTTCCTAGCTAACTTGATGTAAGGGAACACTACAGATGTGTTTTTTCCAGGCACCTCATTCATTTTAATGCTTAAACCAGTCAGATTCACATACCTGGCACAGAAACTGAAGCTACGGACAGGGCATACAAAAAGCACCTTCACTACAGCCTTTGTTTGCTTAAATTAATCACCAATTCCAAGACACTCAGGAAAGATTTCACTCTGCTCTAGAAGCAGCAAGTGCTCTCACGTCCTTCCCTCAGATTTCTCTGAAGCACAATGATTCACACGGTGTGGAAGCAGAGCAGAAGGCACACAGTGACCTTCAGCAGGAAACACAAATATTCCTGAGCATTTGGGGCTCTGCAGATACCAGGGCAGTGTGTGTGTCCCGAGGGCACACAGCAGGAGCAGCACACTCAGGAAATGGGGACACAGTCTGCCAGCAAAGCTGGACAACGTGAACAGAACCACACCAGTGGTACCAGCAGTGTTCCTCAAACATCACCTCTGCTGCTTGGCTTTTCCAAGGAATAACCTCCCAGAACTTCCACAGCAATGCCACACACCATTCCCATGAACATCTGGGTGCAAGCACAGCTCTTCCCCACCTCCAGCTCCTGAAGAGAAAGTGCAGGAATTTCCCTTTGGAGTGTCTGGTCCCACAGCTGTTTGGGTTTAGGGTAAATTTAGGGAGAAAACTTTTGAATGGGGTTCTTTTAGGAAACAGACTTAAGCAGGTTTTTTTTTTCAATTGGTTCAGGTAAATATTTTTTTGGAGAGAAGCGGGGAAAAAACCTGTTTGTTTAACAGGTAAAGTACTTTCTAGTACAAGAATGAACAATACTAAGTAAAAAACTTCTTGCTGCTCTGAAGAGATGACAGATTCAGAAGAATCCTTTTTGTGGGTTGCAGCCTGGCTCAGTCTGCTCTCGGTCCCTCCAGTGCTGGGAAATGTCACAGCCCAGGCCAGGCCTGGTGGGACACAGGTGTGAGCTCCCCGTGCACTTCTGGGTTTTTAGTCCAGAGCAGGTTTGAATAATTCCAAGAAAAAGGAAAAAAAAAAAAACCACAGTCCAGGGAGCTTTTCTGTCTTAGCCAGCCAGCAACTAACCAAGAGCAAAGGAGAGCTCTGTGCTGCTGTCCACTGCAGACAACTCAGTCTGTGTGAAGGATGCAGGGGAGCAAGTGCAGGCTCTGATAACAAACTCTGCTCCTCTTGTCTCCCCCTTCACTCCTGGAACCAGTTTTAAAGCTGCAGAATTCAATATTCAGCGCCAACAGCACAGATGATTGGGGATACAAGCATCATCAAGACATTAGAACACCTGGAATTCCATCCCAGCACTGCTCGGGGTTCAGGGCTGTCCAGAGTGCACCAGGTCATGGGGAGTTCACACATTACTCATGCTAATAAAACCCTGAATCACAACTGTTCTGACCCAGGCCATCACTGCATGCTGCCCCAGGGGGTATGAAATCCACCTAATAACTTGCAGGGCTTGTTGGAGATAAATACCTTCACTAAAATAGCTTTTTTTCCTGGTGAGGAGCAGTTGTTTTAAAGGAAACATTCAATTTATAATCCCCTATAGCCACTATTTATGAAGCAAAAGACAATAAACTAATTAAAAAATTAAAATAAGGCAACCTTATTTAAAAAACAAATTTAAAACATAAAATCAGTGGGCTTAAAGTCAAGAAACAATCAGTTTTAGTCATCGGGAATGTTTCAACAAGTATGAAATCAAGCCACAGGCCAGCCCTCCCCAAAGGAATTGTCCCAGTTGTGCTCTGGAATTTCAGTGCTTTGCTAAATATGTATAATCACAGCTACCCAAAATCATGGGATACAGCCTGGGCTTTAGTTTAGAAGTCAAACAGCATCATTCTCACATTAGATATGTAATGAGAAAGCAAGAGGCATTGGGTGTAGCTTCCCAATAGTTTTCCCGTTGAATTTAAACAATTTAATGAAATATGTATGCCCTTGTTAAGTTTAAGGGTAATTAACATGGCCTGGATTAGAACCTGCATTTTACCATAAAACCTAGAGAGTATTTTTAGAGTTTCTCAGGTTTTTTTTAACAAGATTAAACACTTTCAGTCATGAAATAAACCTTGCCTAATTAAAAATAAAGGGAAGAAAAAATGCTTCCTGCTCCCAGCAACAACATTTCATAATATTTCATCATGGCACACTTGAAATAATTCAGGATTACATCTGGAAGGGAGGAAAGATCCATGAATCATTTTAAACCCTAACATACATAAGTCCAAATAGCATCATACACAAAAATACACATTTCATCAGATCTTCTCACCAAAACATCTCAAAAAAGCATCACAGACGGGTCATGAAATTGAGAAAATTGTCTCCCTATTTTCATCATTTTTTTTCTTTCTCTTTAGTGTTTTTATCAGGCTCTTCATCATGTTGCTTAAAACTCCAGACCATTATAAATTGATGAGTATTATGCTGTGTGTGCTACTCAGAGGCACAAATAAGTCACTGGGTTTGTTTGTGGAAGCCTCAAGAGACATCAGCACACTCAGAGTTTCCTACCTATTAATGTAATGGCTCCAAAGAGCTGGATGCATTCTGTGGTTTAAAGCTATTTTTAGGTACTTTAAAAAATGAGTTTATATTTTGACCATCACATACTCAAGAAAAATAAAACAAAAAAAACCCATTCAGCAACTGACAAATCCATTCCCAGAGCTTTCCAGAGTGTCCAGGGTGAGATCTGAGCTGCTCCTACTCACCTGCATTACAACCCAGAGCTGTAGGATCCCCATGGGGGACACTGAAGCCACCACAGTGGCCACCAGGTCATTTAAATAACAAACGAGGCTGAAACCTCATCTCCACCTCAAGTTTTCCTGAAGTGTAAGAAGTGACTGCCACAATAACTCTGAACACAACACAATTCTTTGTATTTTAAAAGTAGTTTCCTTATCATGACTTAGATGGCCTGACTTCTGATTTGTCCCTTAAAGTCAGAAACTGCAGGGACTGTTAGATTTAACTACCTGAGGTTAACATATAATTATGTTATTGGACAGTTACTGTGTGCTAGTCAAATAAAAGGTGTGTTTCAGGAGAGGCACATGAACGTATTTATGTAAGAAAAACCTGTGATGCCATTTGGGGCAAAATGTGATTTCATTATGTAAGTGCAGGGCAGTGAGTAACAGTCCTGGTGGAGCTACATGGATTTTGTCATAACATTAGCTGACTTTGAAAAAGGAATTTTCTATTTAAAAATCCTGTTTATTCTCTTTGTGCAAGAAAATGTAAACTCAGGTACTGATTTTCCAGAAGCTGCATCACAGTAAAAGTGGCCAGAAGGAATCATGCAGGAGGTCCTTACACAAAGTAAGGGAACAGATATAGACTGTGTGCATGAAGGAGGAAAAGAAAAGACATTCCCTGGTCACACAGGGTGAGAACACCTCTCACAACAAACCAAATTGTAGGGTTTTGACTTTTTTCTTCTCTTTGAAGGGACGTGTGAAGCATGCTCTTCATGATTCTAAGAAAACCCAGGAATCTTCACCATGACTGATTGTCAATAAAACAACCCCAAACATCAATTTTACAGAAGGCAAGTTGCAGAGTGCTGTGTATGTTGTTCCTCCTCTCCATGGATAAAAGGGAAAGGCTTCTCATCCTGACCTCATACTGCTGCTGGTTTATTAAGCACAGAAAGCCACAGCACTCCAACACAATTCCACAACATTCCCAACCTGGCTTTCCACAATTCCAGGATACATGTCCCCCAAGACACCTCGTTTTCACTGTGTTCTACTTCTCCCTTTCTCTCCCCCAAATCTCTCCCTGCTCCAACTTCTCCTTTTGCAGCCCTCCTTCCTTCCTGCCTGCTCTGTGCCAGCCAGAGATAACACTTGAGGAAACAGCCTTTTGGGCTGCTCCAGTTTATCCCTCTGCTCTGCCTGCCCCCAGTGACTCCAGCACACCCAGCTCTCCTCCTGGCCTATTTATAGGCACAACTGCAACCACTAACATAAATAACAGCAATTTGTTCCATGCTGGTATCATTCAGGTGCCAAACTCTGCTTCAGGAGTGGGGTTAAAGGAGAAAAAGCTTATTTGGGAAAACCCAAAAAACTCCATTTCACATGGGAATATTACTATTAAAGGATGATAGACTTAGTCTAGCAAGTACCAGCCAAGGAAATACCAGTCATGAATAGTACATGACTTACCCACTGGCTTTCTAAGTTTATTATTTTATAACCTGCAATCTTTATGGCCATTAACAAGAGACACAGATAGAAGCAAAAGGTGAGTGGCTAACATCCAAAAACTCCTTATTATGATCTAATAACTGTGTCCAAGAAGAGAGTGTTTATCCTCTATGAAAAGAGCACTGGATGGCTGAAAGTCTGGAAAGAAGAAAGATCACGTGCTGCTTTTATTCACAAAGAACTCAAAGTTTGCTGTATCAGCCATCACATGTATTTTCAAGACAGCCCCCTCAGGGATCCCTCTTCTTCAGGATTATTTTAACACCCTTATGACAATTACAGCCCTTAACTGCATGCACCAGTTATCATGAAAATACCAAAAATATCACGGTTAAGAAAGTAATAAATAGATTTTTTTTCCTGCCACAATACAGCAAACCACCCCCAAACAGCATGACAGAGATTGCTGAGATGGAAAGAAAACCCACAGTGAACGATGCCAGTTTTCAGGCAGGGGTATAACTGGGAATAATGAATGGCTCCTTCCAGGTAGGAGGCTAAAATGGGGATCACACATGATGGGGGTGAAAAGAAAATTAAAAAAGAAAATTAAGAAAAAATAAGGAAGAAAAACCGTAATATCTTGTCAAATGTATCCATTATAAGTTCCAGAGTAAAGCTAAGTAAGAATACCAACCAAAAAAAAATCCTGCAGAATTCTAAACTGCAACAACTATTTTGCTTTAGCAGATAAAAAAATTCTGAGTTAAAACTGAAATGACAGCTACCACACCATGTCATTATTCCCAATATATAAGAATATACAGCACCCAGAGACTCTTTAAATAACTGGATAACTGAGAGGTCCAGGTCTGTGATTTCAGCCTTAAGTTTTGTCATCTTGGATTTTATCAGGTCAGAAAAGGCCCTTAATGTTGCTTTAATGCAGAAAAACTACAATTTTAAATTAGAACTGGAAGGCAAACAAAAATTTGCTTCACTGAGCACTGGAATTAGATGTGTAAAATGAACTTAACATTGCAGCTCAAGTCAGAGCCTTCTTCAGGCAAATCCAGTTTGGTTCCACCAAAGGGAGGTTGGCAGAGGCAGGGACAAGGAGAAAGTCACCTGGCAGGTACCTGTCCCCTCAGCCTTCTCTCTTCTCTATTTTTTAAATTAGCATTGCAGCATTGAAGAATCACTACACAGTTTTAACTGACTTTAATTCTCATTTCAAATAATCTATGCTTAAATTTCATTTTTCCACTCCAAATTCTGAATGCAAGTTTCAGTGATGCATCCTTGTGCACAGGGACATCCTCAGATGAGCTTTAATGTGCTGAGGTTTAATATTTCAGAATGTTAAAGACAGAGAGAAAAAAAAATGATCAGTAAACTCAAATTACTTGGTGTAAAGAAAACAAGGCAGAGCTGAGGGGAAAATAAGAGATGTGACTAATCTTCTCATAGGCAAAGAAAGTAGTCTGTCTCCCAGGACCTGGTGGGTCCTTTTAGGAAAAGTGGAAGGTAGATCACCATGGAAACTGAGTATTTTATGAGGTACTTCAGCAGTGCAATTTGCTATGATATGAACATAATCAGGCGAGCAGCAGCTCCCTTCCAACCAACTAGAAAAGCTTTTAGCACAAACATTGAGTGCATTTCTGTCTGCTGGAATTCCCAAAAAATGAAAAACGGATGCTGCAAAAGACACCATGGATGTCAGCTGGAGAAAACATTATCAAAGCTTCAATTCAATTTTCTGGTCTCTGATGGAGACCCCTGAAGACTCAGAGAGGCCAGGAAAGGAAGCCATCAGGAGGGGAGGCTCAAATTCCTCATTGCTGGCCCAGCTTCTGTGTCAAGTTCCCAAATCTCATCAGATCGCTGCACAAAAATTCCAAGTGACAGCATTAGGGAGGGGTGCTGTGGGGACAAGGGGAGCTTCTGTGGGTGGCAGTGATGGACACTTATGGCATTTGAGGGCAGGGGGGACAGGCAAGAGAAATTCAGGTCAGAGACATCATTAAAACAAGAAAATACAATGAAAAGGATAGCAAAGCAAAATGAAAGGCCACTATAATTCAGAAACATCTCTATTTCTGCATGAGAAGCCAAGGAACTGGAAGTTGGAATGTGTATTCAGTGGCTAACAAAAATTCAGGCTTATTGGCAAACACTGCACAGGAAGAACCATGTGGAGATTGCTCTAAGATATGACTGAGCTTTATTTTTGCTCTAATGATAATATACTATTTTGAATCGCTACCAAAAAAGCCATTGAGCAGTTTTCTATTTTTGAGACAGCTGCTGGAGTAATGACACAGATTTATGTATATTGAATTAGCACCACCAAAAGGGTTTTGGTCACTTATCTCATAGATAACATCAATTCATAGCAAAGGGGATAAATCATTATGTTAAAAACACAGCCAGGTCCACTCAGACCTGAGAGATCTCAGCAGCAGAACAGGGGCTGGTAAAATGCATTCTGTACAAAAATAGGGTAACAGACAGCAGCAGTAATATTTTCAGCTACTCTACACATTGCTGAATTTTAAATTAATTGTAACCACACAGGGAAAAGACCTCAGGGTTGCTGCAAACAGCTCTCTGAAAACATCTGCTCAGCAGCAGAGGCAGTCAAAAATGGGCAAATGGAGTGTTGGGATAAATGCAATGACAAGAAGCCATGGCCAAAAGTATAGATGGACATAAAAATATTACATGTTTCTATTCTGATTATAGCAACAAAACCTTCTCAGTCCATGAGTTCACCCCTTTGCATTACTGAGTGCAAGGCTCAGAATGAAGAGCTCAGGTAACTGATAACTGCAGTGGGAAACAAAAATTTCACTTCAGTGAGGAGCCCACGTGGACCAGGGCAGATGCCAGCAGCACCTCCAGGGTTTTGTCCCCATCCCTCAGGAGACCCAGCTCAGCACCCCCTCAACCACACACAAGTGCATCACACACCACTTCCCTATGGATTTACTTCAGGGGTTCTCTCTCCATCCAGAATTTCCCAGTAAATCCCTGGCAGAGTCCCACAGCAATCCAGCACATTCCCTCTTTTCTTCCCTTCACACACACCTGCTCAAACCATCCGACTCCAAACCTGCTCTTACCCTGACAAGAACAAAAAACCTGTTTTAAGCCACATTTATTGCTCCTGGTATTGCCAAATATCATAGTTCCATTTGATATGGCACTTCAGTGTAATCCAACACCTAAAGTGGCAGCTGAAGATAATGAATAAAAACTCTTGATCTGTTTCATATTTCTGGCAAATTTCTGTAGCAAGGAGAAGAAAAACCTCTTTTTCCTCTCTGTAGATTTGTTTTTGTCTAACAGACAAATTCCAGTTATACTTTCTAGGGCTCTTTGGAACTGTCAAACTTTTTCCAAGGATGTTCTGGGAATCAGAGCCATCTGAAGTATGGTTTCTGTAGATAAAACACTGATCAAAACCTCAAGCAGCATTCCGTGCATCCTGTCACCACCAAGGCTGCTCAGGACTGGCCCCACTGACAAACAACTACATTTGACCATGGCCAGAGCTAAAACATTACTAATATTGCCATGAAGCATCCCAGTGTTCCACAATTTCCTAATTTGATCTAAACAACTTTCTCAGAGCCACTTGAGCAGCTAAAGCCCAGTGCTTTCCAGAGGGAGATGTTTCAAGGCATCACTTGACCACTTAAAACTTTGTTTATTTGGACAGATACTGAGATAAAATAGCTCCAATCGTCCATGACTGTGTGAGCAAGGCCCTGGTTACACAAGTGCTTATTTACATCCTCTGCTGTAGCAAGGCTGTTTTTGCAGGGGAAAAAACCCAGAGCTCAAGACCACCAGATAAGGCTGGGCATCCTTGATTTTCAGTCCTGACTTTTGACAGAAACTCCGCGTTTTCTATTAAAAAAAATGCTCCATTACATTTTCTTACTGCAAACCTTGCCTTGAGAGCAATGCTAAACACAGATGGCTTTGAAGGCTGTAGTAGAATTTCAGTATTGTAATCTTAAATCTCATGCAATTAAACTTTTCTAAGAGAAACCAAAATGGTCTTTTTGCTGAATAAAACATCTATAGTTCATTCACTGATATGATCTCTGATGCCCTACTTGTTACCTTTTTAACCAGGGAAAAAAAAAAGCCTGAATGGAGATTAAATAAAACATGAGGTTTTTGTCTAAAGACAACTAATCTTAACTGCTACAGTAAAGCTTTCTTCACCAGGAACGTCTCTGCCAACAGCGTTTTCCCCTGCAGGCAATGTTGTTGGACTTAAATCAGAAAAGTATCAGTCATTTACGTCAGTCTATTCCAGCTCTGCTTTCTATTAAGACAGACTAAAGTCCTTCCCCAGCAGCAGGGCTGGATGAATCTCCTGTTTTCCCACATTTCATTCTCCTCTCAGTTCATGATGTGAACCTCACCTGCTTAGGGGCTGGATATTCAGCTTAAATTCCTCTAAGGAATGTATTTATGTGAGATTCAGGGTTCTAAATCACAAAAATATACCGAAATAATCCAACTTTTTTTTCCCCAGTTAAAAATATGCAAGCATCTATTCAACCACTCCTACCTTTTGATTACAGTTTCTTTTCCATTTACCTTTCATAAGTTAGATTTTGGGGAAGCGTGTGTTGAGGAAAAACAGCAGGGAAATCAGGTTTGATACCTTTGTTAAGCAAGATGTCAATAGATGAAGCCAATTTTCTCCTGATAAAGAATATCACCCAACCCCACTGCAGCCCCAGAAGCACCAGACATGCCCACAGGATAAAGGTTTTCTGCTGTTTGATGATATTCTGCATAGCCCTGAAGGTATTGGTGCAGGGAGATGTCAGTGCTCATGAGAAAATACTCATTTTTGGATCCATAACAAGTTTGTGTACAAGAAAAAGATGTTCAGTTTCCCAGAGAAATGGTCCCCTCACTTGACCCTTCAGAGAATATAAATATTATTTTGTTTTGCAGATGGGAGAAATTAAAGTGTTTTGCCTGATAGTGAACATTTTCAGAACCATTTTATCAGGATTAGCCATCCTCATACCACAGAAAAAACTTCTTTTTTTGTGACTGATATATACTTTAAATAAGGCCATTCTGTGTTTTTATAACCTAAAATTACTTTAAAATATCTATAAAAAAGTCCATGTCAAGGATTCTGCATACATACTTGTCAATTCAATACCCCAAATAGCAGTAATTCTCTAAAAAATGTATAAAGGGTATTTTTCAGTGAGAGAATAGACACAAACTTAGTCAACTCAAATGCTGGTACATCCTTTGCCTTCCCATTCCCCAAAGCCAAATTCCCTCCTGCCTCCCCATTCTCCCTCAGAAGAGCTTCCCTTTTCATGACATGTTCTGTACAAGAGTCTTAAACATTAATTAAGCCTAACAGTCCTCAGAGATGTTAGCACAGCTATAAAAAGGTTTCTGGATCCAGTGGCTACTGAAGGAACTGGCATCTGATCAAATTTTCAAGAGTTATGCTCCCTGCTTTATGAATAAATCAAGGAATTAGCAGTTTTTGAAAGTCTCCAGCACTACTTGGTGCCTTGTGTACATATTAACAGCCCTATTTTATGGATTCAGCATCCAAGGCATAATGAACCTAAGGAGATATTTGTAGTAAAACTATGAAAGAATCCAATCCCATTGTCTAAGTGAGGAATATTTTTAGTTGGGGACAGCTTCTCAATTGCAGGGCTCGTTATTTTGTTCTGCTTAATTTTAAGCACAGCCAAGACACTCTATGAATGAAATATGTTTTCCTGCAGAATTCATATTGCCACTAATCAAAGGAATGAAAAATTCTGGTATTAACCAATAAATTCATGATAGTTCAGTCTTTTATTTTATGGTCATGTCAGCCCAAAATGCTGAAGGAGCTCAGGGGACTTTAGAAAGTAACCTGGATCAGGGTCATTACTACTCTAGGCTCCTAGAAAAGGATACTCCACACAGGAAGAATGGGGAAAAAACTCTTATGAGTCTTCCTAATTAATCAATCCCTAGTACAAATGTATAACTAAATCTAATAAGATAACAAGAATAGTCTTAGAAGAGCTACCCTGAGTTTCACATATATAATTTTAAAGCTGTTACCTCCAAGGAGGGAAAGCCTTCAGGGGAAGTTGCACTGAACTCTTCTGCTAAAGCTTTCTGTATTAAATAACTATAGATTTTGATGATTTTCTTTATAATGCTGAAAAGAATCAACACTTTCAAAAGCATAACTACAGAGGAAAAACACTGAATATTTGTATAGAAACAACACACACTAGAACTGAATACTTCTAACCCAGCCAAATTTAAGTATTATGTGACTTCAGAAAAAACAAATATCAGAAATAACCACAGAATTTATGTTGTAAACTCAAACACAGAAGCTTTCAACCAATTGAGATGATGCTGCTGGAAAAACTCAGCTGCATGTATCTTTGGTGAGAAGCAAAAAGAGAATATGAGGAGCACAGCAAGGTTACAGAGCAAGCCTATACTGTGCTTAAACTCTGCATGAATCATAGATGAAGGCCAGCAGAGGAACTGCCTCTCCTCATCTCGCTCTCTAGGGAAGTGCAGCACAGCAGGGCTCAGCTCCAGGCTTCCTCTTTTCCTCTCCCTGTCCCACCTACCCCAGGCTGGGGCTGGGAACCACCAGCTGGGCCTGGCTTTGCAGAACTGGCTCCTTGGCCCAGTGCAATGCTGCATGTGCCTCTGAGAGCTGCTGCTCGCTCCAGTGCCACTACAGCAAAAACCCATTTCTGCAATTGCTGCAATTGCACTGCTCAGCGTGATCCAGAGTAAGAAAAGCACTTAAAGACTCGCCCTTCTCCCAGGAAAACCTCAGGTAACAATGTAATTCCATCCTTCCTCAGATATTTCACTGCATGTACCAGAAGATAAGGCACACATTGCCCATTTTGTGTTTCTGAACAAAGGAACTGCCACCCAAAATCCAGGGCTGAGAAACCCAGACAGTGTTTTCCTAGCCCCCAACACCAGCATGGGGACCTTCCCAACCTGACAAGCCCCACGTTAAAATACAGTCATAAGACACATCAGGAAGATAAAGACCACACATCCTGGAGCCAAAGGAGTGAATTCAGGGAATATTCCCCAAGCATGAGATGGTCTTGTGTTTCCAGGTCTTACAGCTTCTACACAAAGGAGGTGGGTGAGGGCATCCCATAGAGCCCTGTACACTGACAGCCTGGCATTCCACTGCTTCCCAAAGCTTTACTCTCAGCAAGCCAACCCTCACTTAGCTATGGAAAAGGGTAAGCCATAAGGACCTGTTGTATTTGAAGTGGGTCTGGACATGACAGCACTGCACTGACACTCTGGGGCTCCTCTGGAGCACCACGTGCCTCCAGGCAAGGTCCATCCCTGCGTGGGAATCCAGACTTCCACACGGGGACAAACAGGCACACAGCTGCCAAAGCAGCAGGGTGGGTTTATTTGGATAATGCTGAAATGAGAACTGATCCCAAGACTCCACAAGCCAGAGCTGGGTATCTCATCTGGCATGTTCAGCTTGCAGGAGAGCCACTCCCTTCCATATCCCTTCAAACCACCTCTGCCCTCTCCTCCTCCATGGCAGAAGGGAGCTGTGCTCCATGCCAGGCACCCCCAGCACCTCCTTGTCTCTTCCATTCCAGCATGATGGACATCCCAGCAGGGCACAGCTCCAGGATGTGCTCAATCCCATCCTCCTTGTGCTGCTGCACACCCAGTGTGACCCCACTGAATGCAAACCTGCACAGTACCACACCCTCCAGAGACCCCTGTGAGCCTGAGGCCAAGGCACAGCACTCCCAGGCTCATTTCTGTGTCTGGGATCAGCAGGTGAGATACCCAGGTGAGATTTCTGTATCTGGGATCAGCAGGTACCCAGGAACTCCCCAGGAGCACAGACTCACTGCCAGTGACACAATCTGCCACTGCTAGGGGACTGGAACTGCTTGTGAGTGACATGTGGCTCAGGGGTCACCTTCAAGAGTATAAAAACCAAAACCAAAAAGAAAAGAAAAAATACAGGGAAGGTTTCTCAGAATTATCAAGTACTAAAAATAGAGTCACGCCCCCCGCCAGTGACAGCAGGATAAAACTGAAATTTCAAAGCAGAAACATGTTTTCATAGCAATGCCACAGGACAGAAAGGGAAGAAAGCACCATCACCTTTATAAAGACTTTGCTTAAGCATCCTCATTAAAAAGGGATAAATAGTAGCAGTGTATAATCATTACAGTAATCCAATATATTTTTGTGTCCCCAAGACTCAATCAAATTTACTGAGACTCCAGAGCTACCATACACAGCTTGAGAGCATGTAACATCTGCTGCTTCCAAGATGAGTCATGGTAGGAAATTCCCCTGTATTTTCTAGGAACCAGTCAGGCAGCCAGTGATTGAAACAGTGATGTGACTGTATATAACACCCACACAAATGAGAAGAAATAACTTCCATCAATAAACATACATTATATTTAACATACTCACTGCAGATTTCTAATAAGAGATTACAATTAGAAAGATTGTTTTGGGAAAATATTCCCCAGTTTAATTTGAATGCAATGTAAATTTTGCCAAGAAATGTTAAAGGTCAGAAGAGAGTGGAAGAAGAGAAACTAATTTAAATAAATTGCAGGAATTTGAGGACATTCTGAAGAAGGGAAGTAAATATTCAACAAAGCAACACCCCATAGCACTTGCCTCCATTTTCAAGTGCTGCATCACTAACTCTATAATCTCTTGCCACATCTGTCCCTCCCCAGACTTCAAATAATCTCAACTCTCCCCCTGCACCTTCTGTTTTAGACAAAACTACAGAGGACCAAACTCCTCCTCAGCTTCTGACTTCACTCCAAAACACCAGACTAGAAATGCCTCATTTTCAACAGCCACGCTGCTTTGTGCATCCCCAGATGTTCCAAATCACAGAGATGCTTCGTGTTCACTCTGCCAACAGCTGGATCTGTCACTGTCCCCTCACTCAGACGTGTGACAGCCCCACAAAAGCCTCTCCAAGGACACATCCACAGCAGCTGCTGCCTCCAGACTGGCCCCTGGAATAAACCCTGACCTTAAAAGCATCCTGCTCATGTCCACCTCTCACTTCCAAACAAATTACCACTGGAACACAGGCACTGTGATGTGCAAAATTTAAACTTACCTGAGGTTTGAGGTAAGCCAGAATAATTTGGATTTTAAGATGGTTACCAGATGGCCTCTAAGGAAGGAATGCAGCCTCACTGACAGCACAGAACTAGTTCTTACTTAGCAGGTACTGAGTCTTTTGCTAGGCAAAAAAAAAAATTCAAGGTCCAAACCTAACTTCAGAAGTTATTTTATACTGTGTTGATCAATTTCAATATTTTTAGTCCATGATCAAAACAGCTACAAAGAATGTAGGACTGCAATGAAGATTCACACAGTTTTGGAGCACTGGTTATGTATTTCAAGCCAAAGGCACATTTTTGGGTTTGACTTCTAATCTGACGAGAGCTCAGACATTTGTGTGCAAGCAGCCAACTAATAACCCTTCCAGATAAGGCCTGGGGCTCCTAGAATTACCAAACAGCAGCAGTCTTACCTTCAGAGAGTACACCATGGCCTTCTTGAATTACCAGGACTCTTGATAAAAATCCAGTAGGACAAAAGAGAAATTCCACCTCACTTTTGAATACCTGAAAGTCACATCCTCATTCATCAATGGAGAGAGCCTAAAACAAATCCACCACAAAGCAGCAACTGGAAGGATATCTGCTTACACAAGACCATGGACACAGAACAAGATTCACTAATTTTCACCAAGGAAGGGACTGCAAAGAGGGTCACAAGCCCTGGGTTTGAGGATAAAAAAACTATTTGCTATCCCAATAAAGGGATAAATCCAGAAGTGAGAGTTTGGTTTTACTGAGAATGAGTCTCCAAACTCATGCAGGCTCCCTCTGCACTACCCCAGACCAGCCTTCAGCTCTCTTAAGACAAAACTTTTGCTAAACTGTGACACCACCCACTTATCTGCTACATTTATACTGACAGTGAATTTCTCCAAGCATGAACTTAAATACATATTTCCATCTAGTTTAGCTAAATGTGGCATCCCATTTGAAGTCTGCCATGTTACTATAATAAATTAGCAGCAGTATGTCAACAAGGACAAAGAGGACTACTAGTACACAGAGTTTCCCAAGCACTCACAGAACCCCCTTGCCAGCATCAAATGTCACCTAAAATGATTTTTTTTTTCCCACAGACATTGAATTTTCTGGTCAGGGGCTTTCCAGGAAACACCTGATGTAAAGTAATGCTGGAACTCTTTGCAAGTATTTACACTAAATTAAGGGCTTGTTCCAAAAGATCAGATTGCTACAGCTGGCAGCAATAAAGTAAGGCACAGACCAGGCTGTAGGAATCCATAGCTGGTTTTAGTTCTGAAGGAGAGTATCAATCATATCAGAATTTCTTCCTTTTCAGACATCATATGGCCTTCAACTGCACAGCAGCACGTATTCAATACCAACCAGAATCCACAGATGTCAACACAATCCTATCAATATAGTGTCTTGTTTCTGCAATCAGTGCTACAAAGAGGAGATGAAGACACAAAATCTGAATATTATAACCAAAACTTTATGTTCACAAGTCTACTCAATTCCCAGGTGCCTCCTGCTTTCCCAAAAACACACATCCAAATCCCCTGAAGCAACAGGAAGGAGCATAGACAGGCCTGTGCATACAATGGCCTCCATTTGCCCTTATGCATCTGAAATTATGCTACAGGAAGCACTACTGAAACACAAACCAAACCAGATTTGTCAGAGATCTCTGGGAGTCTGAGGAGCAGCTCATGGGCAGCTGTTACAGGAAACCTGCTCAGCAAAATGGCCATAACACATTTGTCATGTGTCACCTTTCTGAGGAAGCTGCATGCCCAGGAGTTGGTGCCAGTGTGAGAAGTGTGGCTAATGTCAGTAATTATGTGCATTATAAGGTGTGCTTGCAATTCTGCCACTTCCTTCTCCGTAAAGACTAGAACTGTGCCTTCTAAGTAGCTTAACTGTTCAATGGAGACAAGCACAGCACTGCTGCTCCCAAGAACTGCAAGAACTCATTTTCCAAACCAAGGTTTAAGATCCAGCAGTGCCTCCAAGCAATAAGGGCTGCTGGGCACACGAGGCCAGCCATGGCCAGAAGCTCCACCTCAGGAACATCTGCAGAATCTGTGCAGTGACCTGGCTGCCCCAATTTGAGTTTTGCTGCCAGTGCCCAGGAAGCACAGCATCCCTGAGGGGCCCTGATGGGATGCAGAAGGAGCTTAGCTCTCAGCACAGCATTGCACAGCCTGAATTACACTCACAGGAATCCTACATTGCACCTCAGCTCTCACCCAGCCTGGATAAAAGGAGGACCCAAAGATTTCACCTGTGCTGGCACTGGATGAATAAGTAGATTTTAAATGCTCTTTCCCATAGAGGATGATCCAGCTACCCCACTATACACACACAGAACATGTATAGTTTCAAAATGCTTCTTAAAAAAACAGCAACCCACCCCAGCAATACATCTGCACGAATCCTTCAACGTACAGACCACCAGCTCTCAGCACTGCATCATTCACAGCTCTGGGAAAGAGCTGGATGTGAGCACTGCCATTTTTATACCATGTTTCAAAATCCATTTTATGTCCATTACTGCTGTGTGAGTGTTACTCAGGAAGACACAACAATTCCCACAGCGTGTGCAGAATAACACACAGGCAAACACCCCCAGCCTGCCATGGGGACAGGAACCAACCACTACACTGTAAATATGACCACTGACTTCTGTTTCTGCAGTGTAGAACAGCTTCCAAACCTGGAAGTGAAATGTCAATATCAAGCTTAAAAATTAAAGAGCTGAGGAAGCCCCTTTGCTGTGCAAGGGCAGGACACAAGGAGTGTTTTGTCACCAAAGATTAGCCAATACACAAGAACACCAAAGGAAGTACAAGCAGAAAGGACATTTCACATCTGAATGATTAAGACATTTAACTATTTAATTCATTTCCATCATCACAGTACCTTTACAGCTCTTTCAATCATAGAATCAACACACAGGCTAAGGTAAAGAATCCAAGTGTGCACCCTGAAGTGCAGCATTCCAAACACAGGCTCCCAGAACTTCCTTATCCTCCCCTCCTATCACTCATGGCCAGAAGAGACTGGACTTACTGACAAAGTGAGATAAAGTAACAGTCAAAACAAACACAAACCACCCTGTAAATCTCGAAGGGTAACCCAAGGCAAACACTCAACAAACCTGAGAGATTTTAAAGGCTGCACAGAAAATGTGTCCTTCTAAAGGCTGCACTGTCTTGCCAGCCAGGGACACAAAGAGCCTAAGCACTTTAAGGACAAGGAACAAGATGACCAGAGCATAAAGAGAAGTGCATTGTATTCATTTCAAACACATTTTTGACAGCCAATTAAAATATATCATCATTAAAATTAAATACAAGCCAGCAAAAGCTTTTAAAACAAATTCCATAGCAAAATCTGATTTGTGTTCTGGTATGGTTTGGGATCTGGGTTTAAGTCAGTCCCAACACAGGCAGCAGAGCTCTTTAAGCACCTGCTCTGAGTTCCACATCTCAGCAGATGAATTTGGCAGCCTTGCACATGGGCTCAAGAGTTTCATTTGAACCATCAGAGGTTTCTTGATTCAATTCAGTAAATGCATCATTTGGCATCTAATTTAGGAGGGAGGATAAAATTTTAAAGCTGCTTCTGAGAACAGTGGAATATGCCCAGATTACTACAGAAGGATCCTGGGAAAGCTACAAGGAGTTCAGATGGTTAAAGGTACTTCTGCCACAATCAGCCTGGAAATGCCTTTTTGCCCTGTCCTTCCTTCCAGCATGGATTTATTGAACCCATAATTGACAGCATTCACCATCAGTTCTATCTGATTTCAGATCAGACACTCTAGACTTCATTGCAGCTTCTTGAACAGAAAATGTGAAAGGGCCACCATGAACACTGGCAAAGACAGACTGATCCCAAAACTCAGCGAGTGAAATGGCATTTGGGGAAAGCAGATCCTTCAAGATCAACATAAAAAATGTTTTTGTCATAGAGAAAAACTGATACATCTGTTCTCCCAGCAGAAAAAAACTTGCTCTAGATCACAAGGCTTCAGCCTTTTACAGCCAAACTGAGTCAGCATGAGACAGTTTAAAGCAGTACAAAAATAATCTCAAAAGTCTATGCCCTGGTACATAAACTGCTTGTGAGGTACTTACTGTGGCAAGCAGAAGACTTCCATTTATGAAAACATCCTTAATTTTCTTTGAGAAAGCTGGAATAACCACTGCTAATATTAGAGCAAATGCACATGGCTATGCACTTGACCTAAGATTGCTGAGTTTTGGTGGCATTTAATCACATCAATATGGGGGGAAAGAGGCAGGGAGCCAGGAAAACATCATTGTGTGCCTTCAGAAAACTTGTTATTTTTAACACTGCAGTTTAAGATCAGCAACCCTGAAGCAAAATGGTCAGAACATTTTCTTCCACTGGTGTTGACAGCACACCAAGAGCTTTCAGAGGGCGAGTATTTTAGGCCAGTGCAGCAAAACAGAGATGCCAGGAAGGAAAGCTCACCCACTGTGGCAAAAACCAGCATAAGAAGGGTGAGTTTATTCATCCATTATGCTGAAGAGCTTAAAATAGAAACATTCTATATGTCTCACCTCAGGCCAGGATGAACAACTGAACAGAAGTGAATCACTGTTACAGCAAATGACTGGAAAACACTGATGGAAACTGAGGCTATCTTCTGCCTCTCCCTCCAACCCAGGAAAAAGTCCTTATTGCTGCATGTTTTTACAAGGAGGGAACAAAATCAGACCCACTCTTTTTCCTTTTTTTAATTAAGATGGAGAAGCAGAGGCTGATCTATAAAGCCTCACTTCTCCCTACAATTCCTACTACGCCTCCATCCTTACCCATGGATGCCCAGCTCCAAAAACCAACAGCAGATAGAGACACTTGGGAAATGCATCACACCCAGTCCTGCAGCTTTGGAAGTTTTTCTTTAAGCTTAAAATCTTTAATGAATAAAACTGGGGAGAAGAACTCATGTGTTTAGCGCTTTTTGGTATGAAAAAAAAACCTCTTTAAAACACTAACTGAAAGCTTAATTTACCAAACACTCTGATGAACAAGAAAAAAACCAAAATTCACATTCAAAATGAAGTATTCTGAAGCTAAAAATATCCAGCCAGCTGCAAATCCCACCTTATGCAGGCAGGCAGAAATGCTTTGCAGTCCACCTCCCCAAGCAGACACACGCTCACTTCCTTCTTCATTGCAACATCAGAGGCTCTACCCGATGCTAACAAGCCACAAAGTCCTGCCCAGAACTTAAAGTCACGCCCCAGTAATTACATAAAATAAGTTCTAAGTACAAGAGGTTAAAAAAAAAAAAATCTATTTACTCAGCTTCAGTTTTGCTTTTAATTCCAAAATATTTTGACTTGTTGTAAAACAGAAAAGCAATTTTCACTTGAGGTTTGCTTCCTCCACCCAGATGTCTCATTAACTCTTTTTTCTTTTTTTCCAATCTCGCTGTAGAACATCAGCACATTCATTTATCTCAATGCTATGACAATACAGGGATCAAATCCCTGAACATGCAACCTCTTGAGGAGAACATTGCAAGGTGTATTTAATCTTTGCTTTTTGTACATAGAACACAAAGGATAATAGCAATAGTGGGGGGAGGAGAGGGAAAAAAAGGAAATGTAGGGTAATGTAAAAACTAAAACTCAGTTGTGCAGATGTTCCACTCAAAGGTGGTCCAAGACATCTCCCAAAATCTTTGCAAATTCCCAATAAAAAGGAAAAGTGTTCTCCCCTGACGTGACCTAAAAAAAAGGCAGCACACACATTCCTGAACAAGAAAACCCCTGTACACTGCATACAGGCTTTCCCCTGAGAAGACAGAATTGATCATGTGACAGTTTATGGAAACAAAACTTTAAAAATAATACATTGTTCTATTGGTGCCCTGACACCAAAAAGACCAACAAACCCCCTGACAGCCCAGGAGAAGGCTCCAGGCCATGGAGCTGGGATCATCCTGCTCCAGAGGGAACAATACCTGCTGGGCACAGCAGCCTGGCAGGGTGTGGACATCCCCAAACAGGAACCAAAACCCTCCCCACTGCACACACACGCAGCTCCCTGGCCACCTCTTACCACCAGCTTTTGCTCTTTGCTGCTTCAATCCCCAGCTTTTGAAAAACCAAGCTGCCCACCACACCTGGCCCAGCAGCACAGCCATGCCTTCACCCATGGAGACCATTGAGCTTTGTGAGGTTTCTTCACTCCCTGCTCAGCTGGGGAGGCAGGTTCTGACCCACATCCCCCTGCTACAAACACCAGCACAAAGCCTTGTGGTTCTGCCACATCAGCACTCGGAGGTTCCTCCTGCCAGGGTGAGTGGGAACCCTTCACCTCCACCATCCCAGCCCTGACAGCTTCCAGGCTGCTGGAATCCAGAGGACACAGCACACACAGGGGCTTTCATCCTGCCCCTCAGCCTTTCAGCTCTGCTTTGCAAGAGTTCTTCATTTATGGATGATGACACCAATTAAGCATCCCCTTTGTTCAGAGACAGAGATCATAAATATGAAAGTTTCTGACTTCCTCTCTCCACGCCCTGGAGGCTCTCACCCACAGCCTCACTGACAGCAGCTGCAAACGCTCTCTGCATGGGGAGGCCCTGTCACCAGGAGCCAAATGCTCTTTAAACTGAGATGTTTTATTCTTTAAACACCCACTACAAATTCCCTGGATGGCTTTGGAAGCCAGGTGGGCTTAGCAGTGCTCAGAAAGGCTTCTCTTGTGCTGTTTTACCGTTTACCCAAAATAATGATCTTCCTGAAGAAAAAAAACAAACTCTCCACATTTGTGTTGATGAAATAGTCTGTTTGCAGACAACAAACATAAATTGGTGCTTCCTTTTCTAACTTTAGGACCTTGGTTATATATACTGCAAGTAATTCTCACGCTTAACAAATAGGATTTAATATTATGAAGTAACTTTTCACCTTCACATGATTCCTGTCATATGAGGCCATGGCCTAACATTTTAATAAGCCATTGTATACCTGAAATATGAAATACAACTCCATGTTTGGGAGTACCTGGATCATCATCTAGTCAATATTGTCAGTGCCTCAATATAAACATTCTGCTCAGGATTTTCCCCCACTTTTTAAGGCAGGGATACTTGTCCATGTAGATTATAAAACACTGAGCAATGAACATACAACAAATTGTGCCAGCCTTTCAGAAAAGCCTCTCCTCGGTTAAATCTGAACACAAAAACCTTTAAAAAAAGCAGGTGCAAGTAATACAAAGCATCAAAATTTGGATTCCTAAAAAAAGCACTTTAAATAAATAAAACCCAGTGAAAGGAGGGAGTGCTAACAATGACTTGAATCTTCCCCAGGTCAACCCAAATGCTGCCATGCCTAAGAAACAGAAAGTGAAACTCAATTTACTCAATAACTGAAATCCAACAGTGGCATGGGAGGGGTTTTGTTTGGTTTATTTTATATATATTTTTAGAAAAATACTCACAGTGTAAATCAGCAGGAGAAGTTTGTACCGTCCATCCTCATCCTCTGTTCCTATCTCCAAATCTCTGTTTTTGCTCCCCCTGGTTATTTCCCAGCTGGACCAGTTTGTTAATCTGAACCATCCTCTGGGAGTACAAAGGTTTGTGCCAACCCAGCTCAGTGGGAGAAAGGAGAGGTGGAATAACAGCTGGTTTTGATTCAGTACTAAAATCAGCTCAAAATTAATATTAATTTGCAGACTCATGATTTTAAATTCACTATTTAAATTCACAACCAATCCATTTCCTGCTCCCTGATCCCTACCTCTTCCAGCCCTGTGTTTCAATAGGAATCCAAATTTCTATTTTTCTTTCAGTCAACACATTTCCAATCTGTCAAGACACAGAAAACAACTTTTGTATATAATAATGAAGAGATGAAACTGTAAAGATAAATAAAACTGTTTGGATTTGGACCTCCAGCTGTCAAGGTTGCATCTTGACTTTCAAGTGAATGCGAATTTTGAGAAAGTTATTAAAGTTTAATAAGGTATGATTGCTAATTACTAACAAGGTTACTTGGTTAGGGAAATTAACACTGGTATCTTGCTTTCCCAAAAACGGGGATTTTGCCTTTCCTTGCATAGTTATGTTATTATAATGTGGCCAGAAGGGAAAAAATTCTGATAGATACTTTCTAAATATATTATCAAATCAATTTAAAAAGCCACAACATGAGCATTCACACAAAAGTTTCACAGATTATCAAAAGACTTTAGCTTGAAGATCGCCAGATCTAAGAGGTTTTTAATAGTTTGTTTACACCTTTTAATACTAAAACTTCTGTTGCCTAATACATTTTTTAAGATTTTGTTTTTTCGTTCTTCAATTTACAAAGCGAAAGCAGGGCAAATTCCGAGTGAGGCGGGCACAGAGGAAAAACTCAGCTGATTATACAGCACTTCTGTTGGCATGAAGGTGCTAAGGGCTCACTAGTGGCAGAATAAGTCATCATCACAATGCTGAACTGCCAAAATTCACTGAGGCTACGGCATGACCTGCATGCAAAGCCAGCCGTGAAATCGCGGCGAAGAGCTCCAGGCAGGCTCCAACATCCCTGCATATGCTCCAGTTCTGCTCCAGACCCCTGGAATTGCAGCAGCCTGGATCCAGGGGTAATTGCAGGTGAAGCCAGGCAACAGCCACTATCAGAGCTTCAGCTATTAAGGCTCCTTAATGAATGGTCTAACAATAAGCCAGGCTTAACCAGTTCTCTCATTGCAGGACCTTAACCATAATAAACCCCTTGAACATTCCTACAGTGTTTCCCAAAGATCTTACAGCATGAGGCTCCTAACTGTGCTCTCACAGCCTGTGAGGCAGGTATTAGTCAGCCTTTATTTTTTTTTTCATTTAAGTACAGATAAAAAGCAAGGCAGAAAGCTGGCAAACAACTTCCCTGTGGATACACAGCTGACTAGTGGCATACAGAATCCAGATCTTCCAGATTCCAGCCCTGTCATCAGCCAAAAGGCCATCATTAGGAGGAAAGAAATTAGTCTGGTCTTATAAATAGCATTTGAATATAAGCCTTGCTAAAATATTTGCAAGGAGTTGACCTTAAACACCAGCAGAGCTGCACTGGTAGCCTGGGGCTCCAAGCACCAGCTTGCACAGCACTGGGATCCCATCCCTCTGCCTCCCTGGATGTCTCCAGAGCCTGGATCCAGCACAAACTGTCCAACAGATCAGACCACAATCTCATCTGACCACCTTTGGTTTGGGCTCAGCATATCCAAAAATGTAAGACTGCTCTAAAAATATAAACAGCATTGCTCTAAAATACTCAGGTAGGCAGGAAAAAGCAAATTAACAACAAACCTGAGTCAGCAACTTTCTCTTGCTTTCAGGCACCAAGTCAGAACAGCAGAAATCTCACTGTAACACAAAAACTGGAAACCTGCAATGTAGAAAAGGTGCCCAACACACCTAAAATCTGGAGCACTTGTCCAAGTTAATCATTCAAACTGCTCAGACTGCATTATCACACATTTACCTGTAATTTCTGCAGGTCTTGAATGCCTGAGTGAGATATATTTTGATTTATGGCATTTCCATATGGCACTACAAAGAAGCAGATCTTTTTCTGAACTACAGCTTCAATACCTGCAGCAAGTCTAACTCCTGGGCTACAATTCCAGCAGCAAAATACTAAGCCAAATACTGATTTTTGCAACAAAAACCATCTTATGTTTCATTCTGTAAGTCTAACTTCATTTGAAGCAATGTACTTTCTAGTAAGGCAACTTGATGACACCAAGTGGAAAACTACAAAAGCAGAGTTAAAGCAAATAAAAGAAAAATAAGACTTAGTGTAGCAACAAAGTAATTCCTGTAGTTACTCATTTATTCTGGTTTTAGGTACCTGTCTTGCTCCCTCCCACCCATGTGGGCCATGCCCAAGTGCTGAACACACAACCTCTAAACCACAGCAGGAGCTCTCAGCCCAAGGAAGAGCTGGAAATGGAAAACTTGTTATCTTCTGTGGGGATCCTCCACACCACAGATAAAAAGCACACAAGAAATTTTGAGAAAAAGCTGCCTGAGTAGAACAACAAATTGGAAGGTTTTTTTTATTTCTATTCCTCACTTTAGCAACTAACTGTTGTTACAGGCAGGAGAGCCATAAAATCCTATTTTTAGCTGTCTGCTTCCCAAGTGACAGAAAAATTCTGACTCTGAGAACATGAACATCTCACACTGGAACTAAAGGCTCGTGTCTCTTAATGAAAAAACAGCAGAGAGAAAATTCCCTGTGTCCTGCTCAGGAAGACCAAACTCCCTGGACTATTATGCATTAAAGCACCACTGGGCTGTGGCACAGAGGATGAGACCTGACTCTCAACAGAGCCTGTTTCCATCCCAGCTCACATTTAGGGCTCAATTATCTTATCTGCTCTGCCACTCGCATACTTTCCAGATAAGAAATGTTTTTCCCCTCTTTTGAAGAGCTAAAACTGACACCACTGCCAGTGTTGAGATTAGAAATGCTAGAAATTAAAATTCATTTGGGCTAATGCTTTTTAAAAAATATTTAATGTGCAGGCTAAGGCTGGGAATTAGAGTTAATTGAGATGCTGTGTGTGAGTTTTAATACCAGTAGGATGTTCCACAGGGGGAAAGGGAGTGTGGTGCCCACTTCAGCTTCCTCACAGGGTTTAGGTCAACCACCAGTTCATCTCCAGTTGAGAAACTGCTCAAGAGTTGGAAGGGAGGGAGGGAAAAAAGCCTGTTTTCCTCTTCCAATCTATGACTAAGGATGAGGCAAGCGAAGGGAGGATCTAAGATCCTGAAGGCGATGGTTAACAAGAGGTCATTAGTTAATTCCCTCAAGGGTAGATATGACTTCCTTTTATTAAATAACAGCAGTTTTTAATGATGTCAAATATCTGTTGCCATTTTAAAGGACACAGCATACTCAAACTTTACCTGAACCAGCAGAATAAGCAGAGACACACAAGAAACCCTGAACAGAAAGGCAGATTGTCACTAACAAAGCAAGGAGGAAAAAAGGTTAATTTGATTTTTATCGCAAAAATGTACAATATATATTCTTTCTTAATTGTGTATTTTTGGCCTAACAAAAGCAAATTTACCATACAGTCTGTTTTAATCAGTACTTTAAGATGTACAAATAAATCGAGTAATTAGAAAAAAAAAACAAACACCAGCACCATTCTAAGGTTTAAATGAAGTTTCATGCTTAAATAATTTCTGAAAAAGCTTAATCAATGATGATTTATGACCAGCTATTAATTACCTGTACAAACACAGCACCTGAGAGCTTCAGTTACCCTGCAGCAAGACCCTACAGAGGCAGAGCAGAAGCAATGCCTGCTCTGGAGAGATTACAATCATCCAAAGATGAATTGTTAAGAAACACAGGAGAGCACAAGGAAATAGGTAACTGGAATTTATGTTCTTTGTGGATGCACTTTAGTCCACTTTCCCTTGTGCACTGCAAGGACCAAGGTGTGTGTTTGTTTCCTCTCCCTGCCTCAGTAAAAAAAAAATAACACTCCAGAAGTCACATAAAGACCCAAAAAAGCACCAAAACAAAACAAACAAACAGAAAAAAACCAACAAAACCCCAAACAAAACACAGAAAGAAGGTGTTTTGCATAATAAGACTTGAAAAAAACTATTTACACATTTCAATACCTCTGCTTCCCATCTGAGAAAGTATTTTTTTTTCCCCCAAGTCTTTTAAGCTGTCATCCCACAGAGCAAGACTGTACCATAGTAAAAGGGCAGACACACAACTTTTGGAAGCACTGTGTTGCCATTTAAATGAATCCTTTGAAATCAGCACACAACACAGTAGTTCACCCAATACAAACCAACAGCCAGAGCTGTTTACAAGCTTTCTGCTCAGTGTTAGACTGAAAACCCCAACCCTTTTTGCTGTGTAATAAATCAGTGCTCCACATTTAACAATTTTCAGTGGTACCATATGCTACGTAGTCCCATATGTTCCATTACAAGGGAGAAAACATCATCTCAACATGAATCATCACTGACTGTGTTCCTGTAAATCTGGCTTAAACACTCACAGCGTTCAAGGGCAACCCTAAATAAATCTGCTCAATGTTATGCCAGATTCTGTGCAACAGAATCACAGCTCACACATAAAAATTAGGGGAAAATGAGGTTTAATGTAAGAAGCGAGCACAGTCTGCATCTCCCTAAAAACAGACTCACCACAACGTTTGGCACACATTCATGAGTTCCAACCTAATAATGACATCCTGCTCACAAAATGTTGATGGTATCTGGTAGTCCCAACACCTTTCATCCTAAACTGCTTGATATGTGTGGAAATACACACACTGCATCCAAGATTCATTTCTCCCAGTGCCAGGTTCTGCATCACAGTGATCCTGGAGAATCTGTAGAAAAGTAAACCCAAACCAAACCCATGTGTGTGTTTGACACTCCAGGGGAATGCAGCTGGAAGTGTGTATGGTTTATCCAGGATTTTGGGTTAACACTTCCACTCTCAGAGTGACAACTTCTTAGGGAAGTACAAACAGCTTTTTCTCTCTTCCCAAAGATGTCAACTGCAGCACAAAACCTGCTCATCCCAGATCAAACTCATGGAACACCAAGGGCATCATCTGCCCTTCTTTTGAGGAATTTCTTGGGCTCTCAGGTAAGCCAGCATCATAATTAACAGTGACAGCAGGAAGAGGTGCAAATGGAGGCCAAACTGGGAGAATGCCCCTACCTGAAATCCTTGAATAGCCAAGGAGGGACCACAAGTGACCACATACTCCCACAGAATGACTGGTCTCATTAAATTCTAAATCAACCAGAGTCCAGTTTGACCTAATATTCAGGGTGGGGAAAAAAGTAATTACATCAACATCAAGCTATTACCTGTCCAAGGGCATAAGTGCCCTAGTTCATTAGCAATTCAGACAAACTTGTTTTGTAAGCTCCCTATATTAAATTTGAAATTTCCCTGCCCTTACAAATTAAACTAATGATTTGTGACACAAATGTGAGTATATAAACAAGAAATTTTCCAACCTCCTCAAATCCAACATGTTCTTTGCCATCCTGAATAAGAACAAAGTTATTAGCCAATCTAATTTCAGTATTTAATTCATTTAAATAAATTTAAAAATTATTTTAAAATTAATACTAGCAGTACTCTAGATTTCTCAAATCTTAGAAGAAAACCAACTGATCTTTAAAAATATATCTTTCATATTTCCCACAGCATGTTAGAAGTGAATTCCCACGGTTTAGTTCTACAGAATAAAGGCAACACGCCATGCTATGAACACTGCTCTTTAATGCTGGAAGTAGGGTTTTATAAAAAATGAGAAGTGCCACAGTGCCATTAATAACTCGGATATCCAACATCCTTCAGGAGCTCAAGAGATGGATGACCACGCCCAATTAATTTACTTTAATTTCTATCTCAACTTTCCCCCTCGTTAATGAAGAGCTGAGGGTCTCACAGATGAGAGTTCCTGGCACACAATGCCTGTGATGACTTTTAGGTGGTGCCCACTACACAATCACAAAGTCACAAACTCTGCTGCCCACGTAAAAATCACAGGAGAGATTTCCTTCTTTTTACCCAGAGGGAACCCTAAATTTACCAGATCAATACCTTCTGAAACACACTTCACTTAGAAAATTAAAACAAAGCTGCCAGAGTGACTTCAGGGAGTGACAAAAAGACTGTCAGGGAAACTCACTGAGCTGCCCCTGGAAGAACTGATGACCAAGCAGGCACCAGGCAATTGCATCATGTTTATTACACAGCCAAGGGCAATCAGATCCTTCTGGTTTAATCAATGGCCTTCCAATGAGGAAGTAGTTTGAAAATAATAAGCATAGAACAAAATACTCTTTCGGATTCACTTTTTGAATTTTTCCCTGATGTGCGAAAGCACATCTATTAATAAAGCTGAGCATGTGCTGAAACAGAATTTTATAGAAATCTACTTCATGAATATCTTTGATGCCAAAACTGCACTTTTATTCAAACTCAGTTTGCTGTAAATGCTGTGACTGAACTGTAGAGGTGCTCTGTGAAAAGACTCTGAGCTCTGTCTTAAAACAAAATTTGTATTTCCTATTTAAAAGCATTAACCTTAGACATCTTTTTCTGCGTAAAAGCAACAAATAAATAAAATTTAAAGTGTTCCACAAACACCTCCTTCCCTGGCATTTCTCATACCTGGATGCTGCAGCATCTCATGAGGCTGCAGAACAACCTGGAACAAAAACCTGTAAGAGGAGAAAACAACGAGTCTGTGTTCCTGCTCCAAATTCACTACTGCCCTGTCTCTGCTCCTCCTCTGCTCCCCAGCAGTCCAGTAAACTCCAGCCCTGCTTCATACAAACAGGATTTTTCCTTTAAAATAAGACAGCAGGTTACTCACAAGGAACAGAGCTCATCGCTGAAGAAAGTTTTCCCCATCCAGCAACACATTACGGAAAATAAATCTAACAGTAAAATGTTGTTGATCTGAAAGCCACATTTAGAATGCACACGAGTAGAAATATCTCATCTTTAAAAGCTTTGACTTGCTAAGATCCTTTTTAACTGATAATGATGCAACAATGTAAAAGGGAAGAACTTACAGAGAATCACTGTAAGTAACACACACACACAAACAAGAATTAAGTTTGCAATCTGAAAGACCTCATACAGAGAAGGGTGGATGGAAACAACCCAGCTCAAGGTTTCCTCAAATCAGATGCCAGAGGAAGTTATATGATGAGTTAGACAGCAAATAAGAAATCTGGATTTGATAAATGAGACATTTATGTAGATAGGAACAGTTTGCAGCCTCACTGTGGGTGCATAAAAGAATCATCAGATATTTGTATGAAGCTCAGTGTTAAAAGAGAGATTACAGACAGGTGTTTACATTTAAAACATACCCTATATTGTTATATTACCCCCTAAGAACACAAAAATAGCTACCAACCAGAAACAGCCCAATTTTAAGCTCTTAGAGAGGAGGAGCGTGGTGTATTATCTCTCTCCACTATCCATACAGAAACCCCAACACATGTCCTCTCATAAATCTGGTATGGGATACACCAAAGTAATGACCACTGGCAAAACAAGCTGCATCACTCCTAGCACTGCAGCATTCTAAACATTTGCTAAAATATGCCAGCACACCTTGGGGAACAGACTGGAGCCCACTTAAACAACACAAGCACCTCAAACCACAGCCAGCACTGCTGTACCCAGCAACTTTTAAATCACTCTGCATTCTGTGGAACTGCATCCACATGGATCCAGAACGCTGCTTCCACCTTCTTACATGGATCACTATCCACAAAGATGGGCAGGGGGATTCCAAATCTTTCTGTCACAACTAGGGCTGGAATCACCACCGCCTGCTTTGCTGTTTTTAAACAAACACGGAGCTGCTGCTGGACTGTGTGTGAGCCCAGCATTCCACACAGCTCCCAGAGCAGTGTCCCACTGCCTTCTCCCCACCCTGGGGAGAACAGCCCAGCTGGGGACAGCAAACCCAGCACCGAGCTGCTCAGTCAGTGACCAGGATGCTACCAAGGCTACTCAGTGGCTACTGAAGTTTAGAACTGTAGGATTAGGGAATTCATTCCACTCACGTTCCTGGGGAAGGGGGGTGAGGAAACACGAGGAGATGTACTCATAAAGATTCTGAAGGCTTAGTACTTGCCTCGTGTCCTCCTTCCTTCTCCTTCCCACGCAAGTACGAGTGCTGCTCGATGGCATCCAGCACCTACAGCAAATCATTTCTCCGTGTCATTAAAAGGACAGAGACATCTGCTCGCACCAGACCTACGTCATTGCTTCCAACTCCGCTCAAAGCCGACAGAAACGCAGCTCCCCGCTCCCCTGAATCCAGCAGGTCACATTCCAGCTCCCGGATCCCGGGCTAATCCCAGCGGAGCAGCGCCGTGCTCCGAGCCGTGCCCGGCTCCAGGCGCAGGCAGCGGCCGCTCTCGCTGCTCTCCTCACGCTCCCAGCGGGGCGTTCCCGTCCGCTCGGGGCTGCTCCGCTGGAGCTCCCACTTCCACAGAGCTCCCGGGGACAGCTCCCGGCACTCAGGAGAGAGGCAAGGAACGAGGGAGCGAAGGAAGACGAGCAGGAAGGAGCGGCTGTTCCCCCAGCACGAGGTGCGGGGCAGCTGCCCCGGCCGGGCTTTCTCAAACCCCCACAGCCCACACTCGCTGTCCCGACCCCGAGCACCCCCGCCATGAGGCACCCCGGGACAGCCTGCACCGAGCGTCCCTGCCCGCGCCGCCGCAGCACCCACAAAGTGCCGCTGCCAGCCCCAAACACCCTGCCAGCCCCAGCGCTGCCCCCTGCCCTCCGCGCCCCACCGGGACCCGCCTGTCAGCGGCGCCGCTCCCTCTGCCGGTGCCTCACCTGGTGCCGGCCGGCGGCAGCGGGCCACGTCCTCGGGGCCCGGGCGGGGAGGGACGAGGAGGAGGAGAATGAGGAGGA
>VZTT01020287.1:12111-38740 GCA_013400855.1 Buphagus erythrorhynchus
ATCTCGTGTGACACAGCAAAAGAATCTTGTATCATAGCATTAATGATATTCATCTGAATTGTGTTTCAGTGGTTTCATTTAAATGCCCATTTGATGGTCTATGACTGTAGTCAGAAGGTACCTGCATAACATAGTTCAGATTTAGAACAAATAACACAACTTAGCATGTTTTTTGATAGGCTTCAGAGAAAAAGCTGAGATGGAATGTGTAGAAAATCTGTTTATCTTTCCATTAGGGAATGAGAGGAATTGAATGATAAAATTCTAAGAAGAGTTAAAAAATTGACACCTTTTGGAAGGACAGAAAATACACCCAGTCTTCAATTCAGTTAACATAAAATATTATACAACAGCCATTTTAAATCTATATCTTATTACAATTATTTTTCAGCTGTTGCCAAGATGTGATTAGACACTGGAAAACCTTTTTCTTACTGAATGTTGTGGTTTAACTTACCATTGAGGAGTAACTCAAAAGAAGTTTAACAGTTCTGTGAAAGACATCAGTGCACAGATTATATTAAAAATCCTGTTCTTTTTTGCTTTTAGTTAAATTTTAAGATTTAGTATGAAAAATAGTAACTCATTATTTGGTCTAGGTAGACACAGATGATACATAAGTTTAACAATGCCCTGGTGAGTACCTTGTATTCTTAGTAGATAACCAAAACAGCTGATTCGCTGGGGCTGGGAGCAGAGCCCATTACACGTATGCTAAATTCATATAGAAAATAATTGTATGGGTAATGAAGCCAACTACATTGTACCCACATTCAAACAGCTCGGAGAATTTAACTAGCAAAATTAGTCTGCCTCAGCCTTGAGTTCAGACAGATTATGGTAGAAAATAAATGCATATTTAATTTTTGGTTTAGCTTGTAGCTCTAGTAAAGTTTTTAAATTACTTTTTCTGAAATGAGATTTTAAAGGTATGAATAAAAAAAGAGGTATTTCCATGAAGAGGGAAAATGAAAAAAAATCTAGCAGACAGTAGGAAATCATGAGTCATTCTTTGTTTATAAACTGTAATGTTTGGTGTGTTTCACATTCTCTAGTCAGGTTCCTTTTGTTTTATATTTCTGACTAACTTTTGACCCTTGATAAAAAGTGTGAGCACTGAACTACTTTTAAGCACTATTTTTATTTTTAAAATTTGTTGACTAAATAAGTGATATACTGACAAATTCATTGTACATTAACTGACTGTCAAAATTTATCCCAAGGAGTCCTGAACATGAACACACTTCATGTGTTCATGAAGTGAACCCTTCTTGAGGATCATTACCAGTTCATTTAAAATAGTTTCAGAGTTTTCTCATGCCTAGACTACAATTAGTAGGAAAGCCTTGTTTTACATAATTTGAGTATCCTAAGAATTAAATGTATGGGGTGGGGAGAGAGAAAATTATTTGATATATAAAATTCTACATTTCTCCTTTGCTTGTTGTTTTTCCTCTGGAAACGCTGGTGCCAAACAACAGTTTTCTTCTTAGTCTCTGTAAAGTTTTGCTAGAAAAGATAAACTTCCTGCTAATCTTCTGTCTTGAGTACACATTCACTTGGCATGTTTGGAAGAAAGTCATCACAGTGAATAGACTTGGGAAGAAGTGTGTGGGGTGCTGGGGGGATGGTGAGCTGGGATAAGGAGGAAAATAATGTAGGTAATATAGTAAAAGGAGAATAAAAAATTCTGCGTGCCTTTTTATCTTAGGAAGGACAGTACTGTGTATTGCAAAGGCCATAATAGAATCTAGATAGGAAGAAAAAAATTGGATCATTACTGTATGCATTAAATTTTGTGAATATCTTTGTAAAAGAAGATAAGAATGATCAAGATGCTATTGTCTTAGAATAATAGATTTCTGAATCATGTACAAGACATTTTTAATCAATGACCATGTTAGATATCTGAGGATAGAGATGAACTCAGAATTTAATTTATCACTCTTTGCAAGACTTAAAAATGATGAATGTCAGATTTTAAGACATCTATGGAGAAACTGTTATTTAAAAGCATTTTTTTCACAATCAGAAGGCAAAGATCTGTTATTAGTGTTGCTATTTCAAAGAAACAGTTTTATAAGACGATTTGTAATCACCTGTAGAGTTTTTGCTGTGTCATCTTTTTTTGTACCTACCCAACAGCAATGTGAGCAAAGAAGAGTTAGCTGATAGAAGATACTGCAACAAGTCCCAGATACTGCTAATCCCCTAGGAAAGTGCATGGGTTTATACTTCCAGATAGTTTCAGTGTCAGTCAAACTGGATGCCAGTAATCTATTGATGAAAATCTCAATAACTGTGCATGGACCCCAGGGTATTTTAACCAATTTTAATGAAGTATGTTTCAGAAAACTATGAAATACATGATCTTGGAGACCATGATGAAAGACAGAGCAAAATATTTTCAAAACCTAAAATAAAAAAAAAATTAAGTTTTCAAACTCTGCCACCTACACAGATTTGAATGTGACTTACAAAGAAAAAACTGTGTAGTGAAGAGGTAGCTAATGATAGATTCTTGCTTCTTTGTTCCAGACGTTCAGATGAGAACTGCTGTATGTAGAGAAAATTGATGCAGTCTATCATATATCTTCTAATTCCTTTTCAAATAGCCTCTGTCCTCATAAGTGCTCATATACTTTCCATGAGGAACTGCAATTTAGCAGAAAGTCTTTTGGTCATGATTTTGACGTTGTCTAATAGCCATGCCTGACATATGGCACAGTTAGCCATGTTTTCCTTTCTGGACATTCTTGGATTTCTAAACTTCCTTTTTTCAATCTTTAAGTACTGTAGCAAACAGTTTTCCTGGTATAGTTTTTAATAATAATCTTTAAAGTGTTTAGCAATTATCTTTTGCTTGATTTTATGCAGCCCATCTGTACTAAGTTCTGGGGATTTTATTACCCTTTTCCACCCTAAAGAACAACAGTACACTTAGTCAGTGGTTGCTCAATTGTATAGTTGCTATTATATGTATACATTTAGAAAACACATGGCACATTAATTACAGTGTTTTCGATACAGACTGAAATTCCATCAACTGTGGCCAATAATAATATTGCACTGGCTCAAAACCAAAGAATGCCATGTTTTGACTTGTGTATCTCAGTGCTGCTTTAGCATCATATATCCCAAAGGAATTTCTTTCTTCTCATTTCCCCTCCCTTACTTTCCTTCTCATCCCCCTCTTTCCCTTAACTGAAGATGCAGGGTATAAAATCCAAATAGGTAGAATCCAATAAGATACAGCTGTGATACTGGTCACATTCTTCAGAAGAGTTTTATTAATCAGGAAAATTAATGCTCCCATAAGACATTGGTGTTTGTATTTTTTTGTTATTTCTACTTATTTTCTTGAGTTTTACTAGGACTTTTATGATGTAGTAAAATATAAAGCACAAGTAAAGCAATGGGAAGCTTCTTAAGCCAAGTTCCTGTGTTCCAGTCTGAGCAGGAAAGTCTTAGCAGGGAAATTAATCTCCTGCATGACGGCATTGACGTAAGTCTCTGCTCAGTTTGTGTGTGCATGTAAACAGGGAAAGTAAGAGAGAATAAAACTATTTTATTTTAGAATTTCATTTACAATTTATTTTATTTAGGAAAGGTAAAAAGGGAAAGCAACTTAAAGGCCTGCACAACTCTTCTCAGAGCTCTAGCACACATACTACAATAGATCCAGTGACATTTGCAAACTCTTCTATCTGCATTCTGAATGAGTCACAATTCTCTTCTGTTCTGTCTGGTTTCTCAAGCTTGGAGAAGTCATTAGGTGAAGTTTTAGAGTGGGTTCTGCTGACGTCAGCATGAGGAAACCAATTGAGACTGTTCTACACTGCTCAGAGTGCAGTAAGCTTGATGCAAACCTGGTATAACAGTTGGGTGAAAAACCACTCAGCCTGATCTTTCACAGGATGAATTGTGCCAAGGAATATGAAGAATGTGGGTAACTATAATTCAGCTCTTAAACCATTACACAAACACAGTTCTAGTAGGTAGTATTATATATCAAGTATGACATGCTTGTGATAAAATTACCTTTTGCATAGCAGGCAATCACAGCATCTCCTTTAGCATTTAACCTGTTTCTGGGGGCATCTGACACCTGGACAATTCTATTAGCTTGCTATAGACAAATTTGGAGACCCTGCATGGAGATTGGAAGCTGGTAAAAGGTGTGAGAGGGTTATCCCTCTCATTATAATGGAAGGGAAGGCTCTGGAAGCTATTCTGTCTTGTAAAAAGCCTTGGAAGACCCTCTTGCTGAAATGTCACTGATGGTATAGATAGATTTCACATCATCCCTCTGGTTTCTTATGCACCAAGTTTGAATCCTTAGTTTGTACACAGCCTTTACTGAGTGAATTTTATTCCAACAAGCTTAGAAATACTTGAATAAAAATCTTTTTAGGGATTGTTTGAACAAGATATGCTGATTTACTACTATAAAAAGTTTTCTCTTCATGCTTTACTTAGTCATTTAATTACATTACAAGTTTCCTAAATAGTAAACTGGTGCAAGGTACTGAAAAGTAAGATAGCATTCTTTTCATAAATTCTGCTTCAGGTTTTTATGTTTCAAACCTGTAAGAAGAGAAGCATGTAGAAATATGCTGTCTTTTTTTTTGGAACAACTTCATTAGTGCAGAAAATGGATACACAAAACTTAGCTCTCTACTTGTTCTCTTGTTGCTTGTGAACAATGTGGGAAAACCCCTGACTCCATACTTATGGAAGCAAAACAGAAATGGTGTTTAATGGATTAAAGCTTTACGTGTCACTCTTTGTTGCCAGAATTAAGGACCAAAGTTCAAAATTTGGATTAAGTGGCAAACAGGTGAAAGATTGAAAAGCCCAAGTGCTGCACTGACTGATAAATGGTTTAATGCACACTAAAATCCAAAATTAATAGTAGGTTCAGTTAGAAGCTGATAATAGCAGTTGGCTACCAAAGAATTTTAGAACTATGAGGTTGGATGATGTATTTAGAGATTATTTAATCTATATTCTCATCCAAGGCAAGGCTAATAATTTCTGACACACGCTTATATAGCCTTTTAAAAATCTACACTTAGAAAGCTGCTCATGTTTCCAAGAACAGATTCCTTTAGCAATTAATGTCCATATTACTTTCCTTGAAAAAAGTATTTTTTTCACCATTGAATCTTTATTATCACAACTTAACAACCCCATGAGCTATTTTGTTATTGCTTGACCACGGGGTAAGGAAAATAGTCTGTTTCCATAAATAACACAGCTATATTTATGTTCTGGAATATTTTAAATTAGGTTTTCTTTTCCTTAGGCTACATTGTGTGACCTTCTGTCTTTACTCATGTTTTCTAAATTTCTGTTTTGGCAAGGTTTAGTGTTGTATGTGTCTGCTGAATTGTGTTGCCTCAAAGCAAGAAACAATGCTTCAGGTGAGCCTTAGGAACACAAAGAGTGGGGGGTTACTCTTCTGGACAATACTCTTTTTTATATCTCCCAGAATCATGCTTGTTTTTGCCTAAGTGTGATTGTTTCCTGTATGATTCACTGCTGCTTCCCATGCATTTTCTGAAGAAATGCTGCCGAGCCAATGGTCCCTTGTCCTGCAGATTATTCCCATGTGTATGTAGAGCTTGGTATTTTTATATCCTCCCTTTTTTTTCTTTCCCTGAACATTTCTGCAGTTTGCCAAGGACATTCAGAAGAGATTACTGGCTTAATATTGTTTTGGAATAAGAATATCTCCTTTCTCCATCCAAACCATTGAAGAAAATACTGAGTAGTGCTGGCCTTGAGACAGCAAGCCGCTTAGCTAAATTTTCTTTCTGCTTTGACAGAATTACTACTCTTACAGTACAGTTTGCCAGTTATTTTTCTCACTGATATTCCAGCATTTTTATAAAGGTAATTTCTTTTTCATGTATGTCATTGATCACACCTTCATAATGTCTTTGTCTCCCCTTTCTGTTGATTCTCCCACCTAAGTGTCTTTCTATGGAAGTAGAAGGGGTCTTAACCCCAACCAGAAATGCTTACACATATCTTCATAGCCAGAAAATATTTTAGCTAGAAAGTAGAAAGCATCAAGTGTCTGACACCTACAGATCACTGGTTCTTAATTTTACCATCCTAATTGTCCACAGCTTTGAAGTCAAAGTAGGAGAAATAATTGCATTTCTAGACTTCTGGCAAAGAGCTACAGATCAATAAGAAATACGTGGCATTAAAACAAGCAGAATAAAATGTTTTGGTTTTTACCTTGTATGCAGTCTTTTGCCCTGAGACATAGTACTAAATATCAAATTACTTAACTATGGCTGTAGATAGTGAAGTTTGGAAAATGCAGATTCTTTGAGTGGCAAAGTATTACAAGGTTTTGGTCCAAAAAGTCTTTGTTAACATTAACATATGCATGGGATGTGAAATACAATAACTTGCAACATGCAGAGCAGTGGTCATTGGTTTTGATGGGAAAACAATAACAGCAATAATTCGAAAATAAATAGAGAAAAAAATAATTTAGATGTTTTCTACTTGAGTTTCATCCAGTGTTGGAAAATTAAACAAGATACCTCTAGAGCATCATTTAAATTGATTTTTACTGTTCTAATTAATCCTAAAAAGATTAGCCTGAAGTAAGAAATATGATGAAGCTTGTCTAAAGAGGACTTTTAAAATTACAGTAATGCTTTCAAGGAAAAGCTCATTATAATTACACTTCCTCATTATGATTAAAGTGCGCCTCTTCAGCGCATTCTGTGTATCAGGTCCAGTATAGCCTACAATTTGGAGTACCTGTGGCCTACAGATTGGAGTAATATTACTCCAATATGCTCCAATTCTTCAATCTGCACAGAGTGGTAAAATTTATACATTATTTTTCCAGTGGGACTCAGGCTTCAGGCCTGAGTCTAGTTAATCTACCACATGTTTCTTTAATGCCCTCTGTCAAAGGGCTTGTGTGAATACTTATTTAACATGTAGAAATGATTTCTGAATATTATAAAGAAGTCAGTGGGTAGTTGCTGTGTTGAATGAAAAAAAATGGTCCAAAAATGGCTCTTTGCAAGATGAAAACTAATGCAACTAAAGTGAAGTTCTGTTACCACTTCCTATTAATAGTATTTTTTTTTCAAGCCGTGCTTGAATGGAAGTACCATAAACAACAATGTACATCGGAGTTGGCCCAGAAAAATTTACTTTTAAGATGTTTGCTACTTTCAGGGCCAATAAAACTGTTAGAGAAAAGGTTTTGGAGTTCAGTGGTGTAGCTTTTGGTATAGCTTTCATTGAGAATTTGGAGAATTTTTTTTCTTTCTTGTAACTTTCTGGATTTTTACCTTGAGCTACAGAAAATCCCTCTAAATAACAGAAGTATGGCAATATACTCACATAATGTGAAACACAAAGAAAGGGGAGGTTTCTTTGTGATTTTTAGCTCTGTGTTTTATCAGTGAGTGTGCATATTTCAAAAAGCAGCAAATCGTTTTGAAATGCTGAAACCCAGAGCAAGAAAATTATAAAGGGAATAGTAAATCTTGGCAGACAAGAACGAATGAGATGAAGGTCTTTGAAAATATGAAAACACTCTGAATGCTGCATATTGTTGAATAAAGATCTTCAGATCCTTCAAGATCTTGCAATCTTACACAGGTAATTGTTTTCCTGGTAAAGATACATTTCTCTCTAATTCTCAGAGGAACAGAAATAGTGGGGAGGTGAAACTGAGCTACACAAAATAACTGGTGATGACAGTCTGATAATTTTTTGTTTAGATAGTTGCCCCGTGGCTATGTCAAGAAAATAGTTTTCTGTAGCGTGGGGATCACTTACTGGGTCCTTTCAGGCTAACCAAACTTGACACCATCACTCTACTGTAAAAGCAATATATTTTACCTCTAGGAAGAGACTTGATTTGTTTCAATAAAATCCACCTAACTCCCAAAGGTCTTCCTTTGTGAAAATACATATGAATAGAATATATGTTATCTCTCTGTTATATAGTTATTTCATGAAAATATTGTTAATGGAAGGATTAGTGCATAAAGTAATGGGAACTTTCATGGTCATATACAGCCTGAGACACATCTTACTTCCTTACCTTGCCTCAAACTTTGATAATGCCAGTGTTATGCACTTATCTGTGTAAATCTGCCCCTCTTCTCCTCTCTGCCCAACCACTAATGCAATTGCAGAAGAATCCCAGCCATCCTGCTCCCAGTTTTGCCCCATGCCAGGGGCTCCGGCTGGCTCACGCCGGGTGCTCGGCAGGAGTCAGGCCGCCAGGGCTCTCCTGCGCTGGGCCGGGAGGAGCGGGCGGCAGGCCCTTCCCTGCCTCGCAGGAAGGGGGCACACGGCTCCGGGCTGTGCCGCTGCACACGAGCTGCTGCCTTGCTGCTTTGCTGCTCCTCTGGCCGGGTTCCATGCCTCCTGTGCCAGCACAGGTTTCTTGTGAGCCCTCTGACGTGTGTGGAAATCGTGTCTCACCTGAAGCCCTCATGGCTTCAGCTCACTGAGAACCACGGTCAGCCGCTTCTGCTTTATGGCTTTGTTTACAGCCTGTGCTCGCTGCGGTTGAATTCTTCCTGATTTATGTCAGCGTGATGTCAGAGCAAGATTTTCAGTTTGGATCTATGTTGAAATCTTATCTTGCAAACAGTAACTGTTTGCTACTGACACTATCTGAACTTAGTCATTTTTGTTTTCCTCACTGAATCTTTGGTTTGTTTCATGAAGCTGTGGTCCTACCAGTTGCAAACACCATATTCTGCTTCAGCCAATTCTAGGTCATTAGGTTATGTATGCTAAAAATTATGAGCAGTGCTTTAATTTGCATAGTTTTATCCACACATCATCCAGAGTGAATAAAAGCCAGATTGTAAAATAATTACAATCTCTTGAAGTAGAGCCAGCCTTGCAGACCAGATCCATCCGTCTTCGTTAATTTGTATACAGTTTTTTTTTTACCAGAAGAAATTTTCTGAAGGTACTCGCATGGGAATGCTGAAACAGCTGCACAACTTTTATTTTGAAGAAAAAAAAGTTGAGCCTCGGAACAGTGTGTTTTAGAGAGAGAGGGAGAGAGAGTGACTCTGCATTTAAGACTTTGACCAGTATGTGTAAGAAGTGCTCTCATGGCTGGGATAATCTAACAAATTTTTACCTGGGTAGCACGTGGCAGAGCTCCCCCCTTTTCCTGCACAGCTGAAAGGAATCCAGTGCTATTCTGCACTTCGATCAACTTGTCTCCAGTTTTGCTCAGCCTGCCCGGTTTGGTAGCGCACGGCCGTGCCTGGCTTATGTGGCCTCTATGGCCCTTTTCTGCTCCACTGTCAGACAGAGGGAGGGAGGCTTCCCCCAGCACCAAAATACCATTCTGTGTGCTCTCTGCAGCACAGTAGCTAAGAACAAGTTTCCCAATTACTCCCTGGTTTTTTTTGGAGTTATTTGCTGGAAGAAGTCTTTTTCCCCACTTTAAATGGATGATTGCGTTACAATCAAGAAAAAGCATCTCCAAAGACCAATCTTTAGGTAAGTGATGCTATTATTACTGAAAATGTTATGAGCTTTACTCTCTAGTCCTGTTTGTTAACTTAAAGTTCATATGCAAACGCACAAAAAGTTGTTGAAGATAAAGGGTTTAATGTTGCATAGCCCAGTAACATATTAGATGATTTTGGTTTTCAGAATATAATTTTTTTTCAACTTATACTGAGACTTTATAAAAGTTTTGGGTTTTTTTCTCCTGTCTTCTGCATTCTCTAAAGTTTTGTGTGGGATTGTCTTTATTTTGAAAGAGAGGCAGAGTAGCTTTTGAAAACGTTTTTGTGTGTGTTCTATTTTCCTACAGCTCTAAAGCCCCTCAGTGTATTCTCAAATTATAAAACTTGAAAAGTGGAACATGGTTCTTGGCTGGTTTATCTGGTTTTGTCTGGATGGCAGAGTTTTAATACTTGAAATGATACACCTTTCAGAGTAAAGTAGCCTGCTTGCTAGGATGTGCAGACAAGTGCTTAAAGTCTAAATGATCTGTCAGACACTTCTGATAGTAAGGGTTCAAGTTAAAAGAGTAAGAAGTTGCAATTTTAGTGAGGTGATTCTCCAAATCATCCTCTATATATTAATTTGATCTCTGAAACATCTTTCTGATTACTTTATATTTTAAAGTCAGTTGCAGAATTCCTTTACAGATCAAGATTAGATCTAGTTTACTCGTGCTTTCTACCACAGGGGACTCTTTTCTTTCTTTTGTCAAGTCCTAGTTTCAGGCCAAATGACCTTGAGTGGGAAATAATATTTCTCAAACTGCTAGGAATAAGGATGCAGTGGCTGGAAGATTAAATAAATCTGCAGTAGTTCACACTTCTGTTTATGGCTGGTGACAACTTTAACAAAAACCCAACTCTTACTGGGTGACATCAGTAGGATATTGTAACTGCAGTGTTGATATGACAAATAAATATAACGTTATAGATGGTCCCAGAGCAAATACAGGATTGTTATTTATTGGATCACCACTACTGATGTCATATATGATGGGAGTGCAGTAACAGTTGGCATTGCAGCTCCAGAGTAAGTTCAAACAGGTAGTCATGCTGGGATTATGTCCTACGAACCTTAGATGAGGAGAAATCTTGCAGTACTATTACAGTTGCAGGGCAGAATTCTGGAGAATCTGGGCACTAAATGGTTACTATGGAAGTGAAATGACATAACTGTTAACCTTAAATTTTAATCTCCTGTGTGTATTTGCTATGCAATTTATATTGTAAATTAAATGAAACATTTTGCACTTCCATGAAGAGGAGCTAAAAAGTTCTTTCGCAGAAAGCTTTTGACTGACAATTAAGAGACGTTTGATATTTTCCTCAAGTGATTTTTTTTATTGAAGTTAACAGTTTAATTGAATATATTTGTTTAACTATCAGTAATTATTTCCAATGATCTGTGATAATTATCCTATAAGCTGTAACTAAAGAAACAATATTCAAAATGCACATTCTTCACAGTCTTTTGGAGCCATTAGAATTGCGGGTGAATAAATTCATATTTCCTGATGTTTGGTAATGTGCTATAGAAATCTGCTGTAGCTGGTGTAGTACTGGAGAGTTTGCAACAGCTTTCTTAACGGAAGTTTTCCTAAATTGTCTTGTGGGAGTGAACTTAAGTCAATGAAATACAAGAAGTTTCAACATTTCTTACCAAAATCCATTCCTTCAAATCAGTTCTAAATACAGAACGGCAACTAAATACTGTTGGCATGCTTAATCCAGAGTGAGAAAACCCCTAATATGGAAAGCCCCCAAAGAGTCCATGGCTCTGCAGTGACTCTTCTGGCAAAAGATCTCTGTAATACTACAGTAAATGCTTAAGAAATGTTTCCAAGGTCGAGACCAGCATAATATTTAAGGTGGCTTGAACAAAAAAACAATCTCCGTATGTCATAAAGATTGTATCATGTACAGTAAATACAGATACTGTCCTATATTAAAGAGCTGCTTTTTTAATGTGTGCTCATTTTCCTTATGACTTTGGAAATATTTTTCTAGTGAAGAAGTATTCTCATAAAAGAATTGTGAAGATTTAGCCTCAGTCCTTGGAATCCTGTGATTTTTTTATCCATATAGGTGAAATGGTTTTACTGGGTACAAATGTTACATTAAGGTAACTGAATCAGCAGTCTATACAATTTTTTCCTTGAAAAGAAGAGAAAAAAAAATCCCAAGTTTGATATGTATTTATATTTACCAATGTTTTGATGACAGCCAATACTAATTATAGTTACTCTTAAAAAAGATATCTTTCTTGGGAGTTATGTTCGAACTCCGTAAGTACCTATAAATATCTTCCTACTTAGCAAAGTTGCATTTACAATGGATCTGTACTTGTTGCTTTTCCAGAAATGTAAAAATTAAAGTATTTATTCTAAATAACCCTTTCAATATTACCAATACTCTGCATAAGAGTGGGATAGGTATTATGTACGAAGATGGGAAACTCAACAAGAAGATAGTTCTGACTTATTTACAAATTTTTTGCAAGTTCTGGTTTCACAAAGAAATAAAAGTATAAAAATAGTGGGAACTAAGTGTAATGTTTGGTACTTGCTACCCCGCAATGCTTGGAAATAACTAAATTAATTCAGAAATATAACTGTGTAAAAAAAAGCTAAGCTTACTAATCATATTGAACTGACTACTAAAGTACTATAGCATATCGATTAGGATAAACTTTTTTAATTGCATCAGAAAGGACTGCCAAATACTTAGAGATTCCTGCATTCATTAATATCAAAGTAAGAATCTGCTACATGCAAAGATATATTTCAACAGAACATGTAGCTTGGATATTCACTGTCTATTTTAACACTAAAATTACTGAGGGCATTCCATATTTTTATTAAGAACAGCATCTTGAGCATATTTGCTGTGACTGAATATGGCTAAATTAATTCAAGCAATAGACAAGTCAGCTTTCTCAAAGAAAGCAATGGGAGCCTCATGGCTCCTACATTTAAATTGGACTGAATAAAGCCATATGAAATATGCTTTAGGGAACAAATTCTTCTCTGTCAACTGCATAGATTAGATGACATAATAGGTGTTCTAGTGCTCAAATTTCTATGAATTCTGTTAAAATATGAATGTACATGGTCATTAATCAAAACTTATACTGAAGCTAACATTTTTCTGCACTTTGTTTCAGTCTTTAGGGAATGGGTTGGGTTGTATGACTTTGGACTTCCTGCTCTTGTCTGTAAATGGAAGCAAAAGGATGAGAGTGTCAAAAGACAAGTAGTTATTTGGGTGTCTTTGCCTTGGTAGGGTCCACAAAAGCCTGGAAATATTTCAAGAAACCCATGGGCTTTGAGATTTCCAGATCAATGACAGCTGGATAATAGCAAAGAATTTGTCCTTGCTGTGTAATGTCTCTGATTTAAGGCTCTTAGTGTGTTTAAGAAGTATTAATGCATTAGCTTCAAAACTTTGTTCTGCACATTTTCTCTTTCTTTCTGCACATTTTCTGTGGTTTCATACAATGTTGGATCAAGGGTTTTCCCTCTGAGCAAGAGGAACAGGAAAATAGGGGCTCATGGTGCTGAAAGCCAGAGAAGGAATAGGGGTGAAGCCCACCAGTTTTCCTGCTCCCCAGGGAGCTCTGGGGTCGCCTTCTCTGGTGTCTGCAGATGAGAAGAGCTCCTCATACTGTTGCTATTCTTCCAGTGCTTTTGTTCATTTACCTTTCTGAATGTTGTATTAACTACAGTTAACTAGACTGGATCTCTCTGTAACTTTGAATTCTCCTTTACTAAGAAATGCCCCAGTCCAGTCCTTTGGTCTGTAGTCCCTCAAAATATATGTAGCTGATTCATGATTTTATTTTACATTAAGATTGGTTCTAAATACTAAATGCTGTTGCCTACTGTAATCAACTGGCAGAAACTATTCCAGCACTATTTCTACACCACCATTGAGCCCATAGGTAATTAATTATATACTGTACAGAATATTGTTTACAGACACCTGATTTCTAGAAAATGTTTATACTGCTGTAATTTGTGGAGTAAGAACAAACTGTATCAATAAGTTTTGAATTTTAATTATAAATAGAGTAAATAATATTAAAATTTTATGCAACTTATAGAAATTTAAAGGTTTTGCTAGAGACTGTTTTCTTCTTGAAAAAATATACTAACATGTCATTTCTTACAAAAAATAACCGTCAGTGTAATACCCTTACTTGGCTTTTTCATTCTTTCCTTTTAAAAAATTCTTTTCTTCTCCTGAATGCTTGGAATATTCAGGAGTTTTACCAAGTACAAGAGATACATCTTTATACTGTGGTAACAGATTTTTTTCCTATCTGTGGGTTTTAGCTTACTCTCTTTATACTCTGGTGTCAATATAGTATGTACTGAACAGGCATATTTGTGTTTTGCATGGGTAGCTGCTGTTGGCACCTTTTCAATTTGTGTCTGTAGAAAGGTACCAAATCAGAATAACAGATGAAGCAACTTAGTAAACAAGTACCTGTGGGCAGCATAGAAAGTTGTAGACTTTAGCTGCTTAGAAGTTATTAAAAAAAAGGTGTATTTTCTCCCTTTATTTTTAGCACCCTTCAAGTGGCTTCAAATTATTATTATCTTTATACTGTGTGTAGGGAATAAATATGTATAGGGAACTTTGAGAGGTTTATATCAAATTGTGCATTGCAATTACGGTGTGTATACCTTATACATAATTATTACTGATGGTAACTTAATTGTAAATTAATGTAGCATATTAATTTAATGAATGACAGTTTATTCTTGTCGTGTAGGAGGAAGGTGGGCAGGGAGAGAAGATGCAGTTGTCCTTTACTTCATGCTCTAAGGAAAGGCTGGAATATAAAAACACAATGCCACAAGAAGACCCTGAAATCATAGTCTGTTTCTTGATTGCCCCTTGCCCTAATGACAAACTTTGCTGCTGTTTTTCCAACATGCACATAGTTCATAGCCATGGCCATCCTGCTAGTGATGGTGTATTTTCTGCCTGTGTGCTCCCTTCTATTTCTTCCTATGTAGTTTTAATGGCTAAACTGATGGGTAAATGACCCAAAATACTACACAGTTGTGTTGATTTAAACTGTCAATATTTTTTTTAAGTGGCAGTACCTTAGAAGAGCTGATTTATAAATTCTAATGAGAAAGAAGTTGATCTAAAAAAAGTAATTCTATTGAGATCTGTAGCTGAATGAAATTTCTTCCTTGGTGAGGAATTTTTCTTTTGTACTTTTCCTTCAAAAATCTGTTTAGTCAGACCTAAAAGCTGTAAAATAACTCTGTTATGCTGTGTTCTTTACTTCCGTGGGACAAGGCCCATGAGTGAGGAAGATATACTGTAAATGGGTATGGTAGAAAGTACTGGCCCACTGCAGAGAGTTGCAGTGATTAATATTTTCAAGCTGATAGGAAAACGAGCTGTAGCAAAATGTTAGAGCCACTCCTATTTCACAGACCTTGTCGCCTTCAGCTTGGTGGGAGAGATTTATTTTCCCTCCTCTCTTGCATTATCCGTTTCTGGAAAGTCCTAGGTTTAAATCACCTGGTAAGAGTACCCAGCTCTGCTTGCCCAAAACATCAGTTTCTGCAGGTCCCAGGCAGTACATGGCACCTGTCTTGTCTCAGGTGAGCATGTATTCCATCCATGGAAGAGAGCCCGTGATGAAAACTGCAGTTTGGCCGGGTGTTCGCCAAGGCGCTATGTCCCGTCGTGCATGTTTAAGTAAAAGTCAGGTTTTATATGTTGTAGAGGCAGGTTTTTAATTTGTCTCAATTTGTCACTGTGGTGGTGAGAAGGCTGCAAAGGCTAAGCACCTCCCTGGGGTCAGGAATGAAGACACAACTCCTGCCTCTGTATCTGGGGTGGAAATCAGTGGAGGAGGGAGGGGAGGCTGAGTTACTGAGGCACAGCAGTGAAGAGAGAAGTGAATTTCCTTTATATGGTTCTTAAAAAGAGGTTTCTGTCAAACCAGGCTGAATATTTTCTATCATAATCCTGGACAGATCACAGGGATCTTGTAGCCATTGGTTTAAAAACCAGACTAGCATGACTCTGGGTTCCCAATTTCCCCATGGGTACATGAATGCTTTCAAAGCAAAAAAAATGCTGATTGACCCATGTAGCAGAATCACGTGTGCTGGAGGTGGTCACAGTCCTGAGAGCCTCATTAAGCAGTCTTTATTAGTCTGCTAGGAAACTATCTTTACTAAATAAGAGGTTGAAAACAGGGTATGTCAGGAAGACATGACATTTAAGAGATTTTTTTTCTTTTCATAGACTTAGTATTTCAGTGCATTCTCTGTTTATAATATTTTTCTTGCCCAAAAGAGAAAAATAAAATTAAAGGAAAATTAAAAGAAGAGAAGAATGAATAATAGAATATAATGAGTAATGTGGAAATGTAAAGATAAGCAGGTGGTGAGCTGACAAAGAAATTCATGAGAATGTAGACATTTTCAGTTTCACATTCTTACTCATTGCTTAATACACTAAAATATAAATTGTAGTAATTACTCCATGTTATCTGTAGGTAGAGTACAAAGAGTGACACCGTTGAAATATATTGAATATTTAATGTTGGCCTGATGGTCTGTTTGGGACACTGCTGGTGTGCTGTTTTGCTGTTTTGTACTATTCCCAAACAGGCTTTTTTAGAGTTAATGATGAATTCAAGAGGCATTACAAGATCAGTTGCTGAGTCAATTGGCATGAGTGAGCTTTGTAATATTTTTTGTTGTCAAAAATGTCTGATTTTCAAGGTACTTTAAGGGATCTGAAAAATCCATTCATTAAGTGGACTCTGGTGGGGTTGTGGGTTTTTTTCAGCTTGCAAAAATTAGGTAAAGCAATTTCCTGCTCACCAGAAATGGTGATAGATGGTTTTCATCCAGACCTTCATCTAGTATTTGAAACATTGCCCAACACAGAAATTAAGCCTGGATCTGAAATTAAGTGGCACTTAGGGACATGGTGTAGTGGGACTTGGCAGTGTTATGTTTACAATTAGACTTAATGATCTTAAAGGTCTTTTCTAACATAAATGATTATTTTATTCTATGATTCTGTTCTTGAGTACTGCCATTCTGCTTGCTGGAGCTCAAAAATTTTCAGCCAATGTTCAGACCTTAAAGAATGTTCCTCTTGCCTTGTCTTGGTGATTGTTATGGAATTTATGTGTAGATGTTTGTACTTTTTGAGAAAATCAGTTTGATTTCCTGGTGGCATCAGCTGAGAAACGTTTTGTGCTGAGCTCATCTTTCTTAAATTCTTAGTCCCCTAACTTTAGCAAATTTACCTTTCACCACTAGAACAGATCCTCTTAACATCTCATTTGTAAACTAGACATGTTTTCTTGTGGCTTTGCATAGATGCAGATTGGAACTTTTGTTTTATGTAAAACAGCTAAAACGCATTGGTGTAAAACTAATGTATTGCAGTAACCTTTTCTATTGATAATGGATGATTACAAGGAATTTTTAAAACGTTGTGAACCAAATTAATGGTTTCCTTAATGATGGAGGAAGGATTTCAGTGCTATAACATACTTCATAAATATTAAAATTAAATTAATATTATACCTCAATAACTGTTTCCAGTTTTTCCAGGGGTATTGTTTCCAAATAATTAACAGTATTTCCGTGTTCTTTTGAGCAGAAACAAATTACCAAGTTCCCATAAAATGCATATAGATTTTAAATTATTTTCAACAAGACTGATCTAGCCAGAATGATTGTCCCTTCAGGGCCTAAATTAAAATGTACTGTTGTGTTGCCAGGTCTCCCTTTTTACATTCCATCCTCCTGGAATGTGAAAAACAGCTTTAATGATTCTATTACCTGATGTAAAACCAGACTACATAAAGGTTTCCTTAGGAATTCTGAAGTCTGTGTCTTGACACAGGTTAAACTCCATTCTGCTACTGACTGCTTCTGCTTCCTGACGCAGCTTCTCTGCATATTCTGTCACTACCTGTGCACTACAGAGAGATAGGCTTAAAAACATGCCCATGTTTTTAAACATGTTTGAAGTGTTTGTTTCCTCAGTGTATGAAGGAGTAGTTTCTCATCAACTTCTTAACAAGAACTTTTTCCACGTGCACCTCTCTGCTTTCAGTCATCTGTTTGCTTGAGAAAACGAATCTGGTTCTTCAGTACTCTGCACTGGGGACAGGGCAGCCCTGGATGTAGGGACACACTGGGAAGGGAGAGGCTGGAGAGCAGCACTGTGGAAAGGGATTTGAGGGTCCTGATGGATGGTGAACACGAGCCAGCAGTGCCCTGGAGCCAGCAGGGACAAGCGTGTCCTGGGGGGCATCAGGCACAGCATGGCCAGCTGGGCAAGGGAGGGATTGTCCTGCTCTGCTCTGAGCTGGGGTGGCCTCACCTCGAGTGCTGGGGGCAGTTCTGGGCACAACAATATAAAATAGGCACAAAGCTGTTAGACAGTGTCCAAAGGATGGGGAATGGTCTGGAGCAGAAGCCATCTGAGCAGTGAGTAAGGTTACTATATTAAATGTTATGCTGTGTGATGAAGAGTGTTACTCCAAATGAAATATTTACCTAACCTCCTATGTACTTTCAACTTTCAACTTTATCCTTTCTGGTGGCTTCCATAATCTCTTGCCACTGAGCTTAATTTCTTTATTTAAGAGAATATGCAATGGATCTGAGCTGGATCTTATGATACCCAGCTTTTTCTTAGGCAGTGAACCATTACTCATTATCTATTCAACCAGAGACATATCCTTATCTTAGGTAATTTCATCAAATTGTATTTCCTTTCTTTCTTTATGAGAGTGTCTCATTAGGATAGCAGGAAAGACTTTATTGAAGTCAATATATTACATAAGCATTTCCTCCTTACACATTAGACCAATTAGTCTAGCAAAGAAGAAAATAAAAGTAATCAGTGAATCACAGGTAAAGGGACAGATATGTTTCCCATGTACTTCTTTACCTCCCCAAAGATGTGTGCCTTTCCTCAGCCCTCCAATACAATCTCTCTATCAGTTTGTGAAGCTGTAACTAATCACAGAGCAACATTCAGCTAATTCCTTAATTATTTAATAGTGAATTTCATCAGGCTTTGTCTGTGAGAGTCCATGATAGTTTCATTCATTTTATGCGTCAGCTTTTCTGATTTAATTCCCATTCACACTGTGTTTCTTCAGCTCCTTCCTTTTTCATTCCTTTTCCTATAACATTAAGCTCCAAGATTTCATCATTTTAAGCAGAACTTGTTTGCACTTTCCTATCATATTTTTATTATTGTGCATAAAACTGAAATAATGGCCCATCATTTCTCTCCCTCTGTAAATATCTCTACTTCTTGAAACAACTAGTTGTCTCCAACAATGTGCTCTGCCATGTAATTTTATTGAAAAAGCCCCTCAGAGCTCTGGTCTCATTATCTTTCTGTGCTTTTGGCATTTTCTGTACTTCCTCATCTTGGCAATGCTTTGTAAATTTACTTCATTATTTGGTTTCTGTGGTAGTGGCTCTATATATTTCAATTCTCTTTGGCTGACACCATTTGTCTGCATATTTATCTATCTCTTGTGGGACTTTAGTAGGAGATAGAATGCTTGCTGGGCTGCTGATTGCTTCATGGCTTTGAGGATTGTGTCTGGCAGTGCCAGCAGCAGGGACCAAGGGTGAACAGCACCAAGTGAGAATGGATCATGTGCCTCAGGCAGAAGAACATTTTGACCACTACCTTGCACTGGCTCCTCCTAGCTGAAGAGTGAGGTGTGAATTTTCTCACCAGCAGGAATCACTCCTCTTACTAGAAGATTTGGGATCTGGAGTGGAGACAGAACGCTGACATGAGTAGGCAGTCTTACATGGCTGCTGGTATGACTGCAGTCTTCACTAGTTAGCTAATTTCCTCAATCCATGCTTTATGTTCATCTTGATGAAGTCCATTGTTCTGGGAAATGTCACACTGAAACACGTCCTCCTGCTGCTCTCCTGAACTATGGAGGGACTTCCTTGGCACACATTTCCTAGACTGAGTGGTAGTTCTGGCCAGCTTTCTTTGGCAGAAACTCTGAGTCTGGTTATTAACATCAGGGTGCATGTCCAGAGTGTCAAGATCCTTTTGTGGGCCAAGACTCACCAGATGCAAACTGAAGAGATAGTGGTGTTGGCATCATTTCGTTTTCCAGCCACTGTGATTGGATTCCTCTGTAGCATCTGAAATAGCAATGGAAAGACCTGCCTCTGTGACTATTATCAATGGGTGAATTTAGAAGGCCATTTCAGTTTGTCTCTCAGCTTCATTAGATTCCTACTGCATGGCAGACTACTATGACCTGAAGACCACAGTAATGTCTAAGCACACCTTATATCACACATTATGTATGAACTAAATCTCACCCACCAGATGCAGAAAATAGATCAGGGCTGTTGTACTGACCATAAGCTAAAAGGTAGAACCAATTCTCCCAGTCAAAAGACTGGAAAGACTACATGGTGGGTACTGTGTCTTTGCTGTTAGGAATTATCTCCCAGAGGGAGCCCAGTAGCAGTAAGCTCTCCTTCATTATAGTGCAGTCAAATAAATTAGTTTAAATACTTGCCAAAGCAGGTTGAAATTAATGTTTGACTTGGCACTGGAAGAGCTGCTCACATGGGCAGTGAAGCCAGGAGCTGCCACCTCCCATTCTAAAACGGAATGTGACTCCAGCTAAACTTTGCTGGGGCTAACACAGTTGCAAATTTGTATCTATTCTGCTGGTAAATAAGCTGTGATTAAATGCAGAACTGAAAGCAAAATGAATTTACCATGCAGAAGACAATCTGGAGAAGTGTTTTATGAGATTGTGCGAAAACACAAACTAGTAGAGAAACAGCATAGATTACATACATTGCAAATTCTTCATGTTTAGATGTCTAAAAGCACACCTGCTGCTCTACAAGGTTGGATATAAAACAAAAGGAGGGGAGGTGTTCATACATTAAACTCTCCTTATTTTGTATAGTGAATATTCACAGAACATAGAGTGACTGGATTAACTGGATTGCTATCATCACTGTCCCAACATGTTGTGTAGGACCTGAACAGATCCATTAATGTGGTGTTTTGTAGGCTGCAGCACAGATGTCTGAAACTTCTATGTGAAGTGGCCTTCAGAGATTGCTAAATAAGCTTTTACAGAAACTTGCAAATGGGTTTGGTAAAGCGGTCTGATTTCTTTATAGTAATATTTTTTTCCTGTCAAGGTGTTTCTTTACTTAAATAAAAATGTGATTCTGCAAATACTGTGCCCATCATTGTAAGTCTAATGAAATTGAGGAAACTGTGCATAAGAAAACATTGTCTCTTAGGGTTGAAAACTCTTGACACAAGGTTTCACAGGATCAGAAATGCAAGGTAAATAAACATTTTATCCAACCCTGATTTGGATTGAACACGGAGTTATTTTTACTTTGATTCTCCCACCAATGAAAAGAAAAACATTAAGATGTATGCAGGACATGAAATGATAATCAGATTGTATTTAAATATAAAAAAAGTCGTATTTGTAAGAAGTTAGAAGCAAGTTAGTCAGCAACCTGGGCATTTTCATAAACTTTTCTCTTTAAGGGCATGTAATCAAAAGTTTGAATAAGTGTGGTATATCAGTTTGCAAAGTGACATTTCTTTAATGTGAATAATTTAATTTTAAAGCTCTACCATGTAGCTCTGCAGAAGCTTTAGCCCAGCTGCTGGGACAAATGCTACATATCTCTCAAGACTGGTGCTGCTCTGTGTGAAGACCAACTGAGAAATAGTGCACTATTGTTAATATTACCTTTGTTATATACATGGAGCAGTACTTCAATGTCAGATGATATACTGCAGAAGGAATCTGAATGTTACAATTTCACAGTGTGTGGTAATTTTTAAAAATGACAAATGGCTTTAGAGATTTTTCACTGCTCCAAGAGAAAGAATGAATTCTTTCACATCCTCTTTTATTTAGAAATTTACAACTGAACAAAGCAGGCAAATGACAATTAGGAATGGTTAAATGATTGTATAGTAATTTATTTATAAACAAATCCTTGTTTGGTTTAATTTATACATGAATGGGCTTTTCAAAGAAAAGGGATAACTCTATGTACCTGTCTTCATGCTAATATAGTACATATAGTTACTCAGAATAAATCTCTATTTCAGATCCAGTAACAATTATTAGATAAATAATATCTTCTAGGGGGCAAAAAAAGGTAAAATTGTTAGCAATAAAGATTCTACCATAATTTTTGTAAATTATTTTGCGGCTTAATTATTTTTGTTACAAAGATAGCTCTAGTACTCTTTTCTCTGATTTAAGCTTGTTTCACCCACTTCTATAACTTTGCTAGATGAAAATGCATCTCCTTTTGAGATTTTGCCCCTTACTTAGACACTGCAGACTTCTCTATTTTATATATGTATATACATATATATATATATAAACACATATATATGTATCTCAAGAAATTTTACTCTAAGGCATTCAGTTCCTTATATTCATGGATTTTCTCTCCAGTTGTATAGCCAGGTTTCAAAATCTTCCTGGAATTATGAGCACTTGGTTGGATACTGGTGTGCCGGGGTTGATCCTCCTAGGATCAGATGCAGAGGTGTTATCACTTCTATATTTACTTAAAATAGTACTTTAATCCCTTTAAGTACAATGTTCAGATGATTCATTTTTGGCTGGTATCCCTCATGATACTTACAGAAGACTACATGTGTATATTTATCTTTATCTGTTTATTTGAAAGCTTAAAAAAAAAAGAAAGGGTCTATTACATTTATTCAATTAAACAAAATGACTTAGTTCAAATGATCTGACCTGATATAAAACTACATAATCACTGGATCAGAAGGTATTTTGGGCTTGGCCTCATTGTCTTGTTTTTGTATTTTGCCACTTAAATTAAGTATCTACTGGGATAGAAACAAATTCAACATTATGGCTCCCATGCTGATGTCTCAACCACTGGGTTAAATAACTATTTTCAGACTTAGCTTTGTGATTCTTTCAGTAGTCAGCAATGGGTGACTTTGAGATTATCTTATGCCATGGCAATTAGGTCACTTCCATAACGTATAAGAAACCCCTTCCATAAATCAGTCAGAGGGAAGATTTGAATGATTGCAAACTTTAATAATCAGGCGTGGTTTAAACTGTGTTGATCTAAGTAATTTATGAAATCTCCTGTCATTTTAATGATGTGAATTTTGATCAGATTTTAGTAATTGAAATAGAGATTTAAATTAATTTATTAGTTAAAAGCAGATACATGCTTATCAGTGAATAGTTTTAATTGAATTTATTATCCAGTCTTCTAACTCTGTGTGACAGTCAACACAGATTTGTAAAACAAAGTGACATTGGACTCCCTTCTGTAGTTTCTTGGTGTCTACCTTGGTGCCTTCCAAAAGATCTAGGTTTATTGCAATGCTTGTCAGATTTGCGAGGCAACAGAGAGACTTTATGCTTCAAACCACATGGATCCTGTCTCTCTGAAGTTCCCTGCAACAGATATTCTTAATTTCCTGCTTACAGGGATCCTTCTGTCTGGACCTCAGCTCTTCAAGTGGGATATCTCAGAACTCCATAAGGTTTCACCACAAAGACCATGAAAGACATATTTATTCCCCCTATTGCTCAGTCTGTTACTGATCTGGTTCCCTTGGAAAAGAATTTTCAGGAGGAGGTATAGCAGATGCCAGTATATTTGTCAGCACCAGCTGAGCCAGCCATCCTTTAATCATACTCTTTTATCCCAGATGATTAAAAATCCTTCCAAAATCTCATGAGAAAAGTTGCTTGACATCTATGTGGAAGCTGTCCAGGAAAATCCTTACAATGCTGGATGTATTGCACACAGCTGTGCCTAGATGGATAGCTTTACCCATTGGTGAAGAATTCTTGAACATGGAGAAACTCGGTTGGCAAGCAACAGATTCCTTCCCAGCAATCTCCAAGAGAGCAGCTTGTCATTACTGTGGGTCTTCATGTGAGTAGTTCTTACATTTCTCCTCTGCTGGACTTTCTGGTGGAAGAAGCAATGAGCAGAAAGTCTAAACAAAAGTAGGTTTAATCCCTTCCATATGTAAAAGTCCACATGTAATTGATCTATAAACGCCAAAACTGAATTCCCAGACCCCCTTCACGACTAATTTCATGAGGGCCTGAGGGAGTTTTAAGTCCTTTATTAAAAATGCTCAGCTTGTAAACAGAACATCACTGAAGACCCTTTGTGCTGATTCAGTAGATTGTCACATCCATTGCAACACATATCTGACATTCTTCAGCATTTGAGGCAGTTCTTAAGGATTGCAGCTTTACTGAAAAAAAATAGAAACGTTTACGATTTATGTTAGAGATTCCAAAGGGATGGCAAGGACATTGAAAGTCAGCTCTTCATCATTAGAGGGAACATGATGTCACAGATACTTAGGCAGGCTCTGCATTTGTCCTTGTGTCAGAGATACTTTGGTCCACAATCATCTCATGGCCCTTTGCTGGAGCAGTCTTACTGCATTGGTGTGGAAATACCAAGCACCTTCTGAGCTCAGTAACGTGGGTACCAATTCCTGTGCACTTTATTCCAATATGTCATTTGCCAAATATTAACTGTATCTGATACAAATCCATATGAAATACTTCTGGCAAAGTAATAAAAGACGTCCTACAAGGATTACCATTCTGTCAGTTTCATAACAATTTTATGAAACTCCAGAATGTTCGCATTACCAAACCTGAAATTTGACCAGACAGACCCAAATTGCATCAGGAAATACCATATGTGCAATATCAGGTCCAAATAGAAACATGTTTTGTTTTCCTTAGTTTTTTTGCAAATATGCAAACAATGGTTTATGGTAAGTAAAACTGTCTTTGGTCCCAAACTTCTGTCTGGCAGCATGAAGCAGGTCAATGCAGCTTCACAAATAATTATTTTTTTAGCTCTAGCTAGAAAAACATGCTGCCAATCGTAGAAAGAGTGATTTGTGGTTCTGCTTGTTTACTTGTTTTTAATTTGTTCAAGGTTCAAGATGTGAATTAAGGCTGGGCAGCATTATGTCAGACTTTCTTTTCTCTGAAGTGGTCATTAAAGATGACTAGTGGCTTGCATTTTCAGGAGCAAGATGTTTTCCTCCTTGAAATCTTATAAAAGTAGTCCATTTTTTGTAATTCAAAATTTGTCAATGAAGTTTTGATATACAAGACTTGCAATTAGGTGTTCCGTAATTTGAGCAGAAACCAACGAAAGGATATATGATGGAAAGTAAAGTTGCCTTCTAGGATAAAAGAAAGTTATAAATTTGCAAGATTAAATTTTAAAGGCTAAGTTAGGAATTGATAAATCAGGCTTACAAATGTGTGCTTCACTTTGTGTAAAATGCACTTCCTAGCTTTTTGGAGTTCTTGCCATTTTCTGCTTTGAGAATATTCGGCCTATTTCAAACATCTGGTACTAATGTTTCTACTGAGAGTACTGGAGTCATAAACTCTAGGAACACCAGAGGAAGCTGACAGGTGATTTCTGGGAGGATATTCTGATTATTGAATATATTTCACATTTCCTTCCAAAATAAACCCCTCAGCAACTCCTACAAAAATCTGTGTCCCTGACAGTTAATAAAAGCAGTAAAGTAGCCTCGCAAAGAAACTGTAGAGACATTTAGAACATGTTCAGCACTTGAAATTTTTATACATATATGTATTATTAATAATCATAGATTTTTTCACTGTATTTTAATTTAAAATGTGTAAAATCATAATTAAAATATGTAATCTCTCTCTGGAGGACATATAGAGTTGGTTAGGGTTGTCTTTAGGCTATCTTATTAGAACTTTTTTCTTTTGAATACCTCTCAACACAAATAAATAACGTCCCTTTTTAATTGCCATTTTGAAAAAGGACATCTCAAAATACTTTTGTTATTTAAGCTGGAGTCACAATATGGAAATCTTTGATGGTATCTGACCTTGTGTAAAGTGGGGTTTTTTTGATGGGGTAAGTGAATACATAAAAAATTGTTTCTTATGTGTAAAGTATTGTAAGTTTATCTTTTCCTGGAAAGTTTTTTTATCCATGAGTTCTAGGTACATTATAGATATAAAAAGTTGGTGTTTTTTCCCAATATTCATGGAACCTCGTGCACAGTACAGTGATTGCTGGCTGTTATAAACTGATTGAAGTAGACAGAAAAACTTTGTCTCATTTCAAGTCTATACAGCCTATTGTTTCTATTCTGCTTTAGAGATGAGGGGCTCTATCTCCTACTCAAAATATATCACAATAAAAATTCAACAAACTGGAGAGCATTTGCAGAAACAAATTGTTAATGTGAATATGAATTGAAGTAGCACAGGACAACTNAGCCAAATACTCTGGCTGTGCTGTTGTGTTCAGTGCTCCTGCAGTATTGTTAACATCTGCTGTAGTAGGTCGCTGCAGGAGATGGGGGGACTGAGCATTTCTGAAAGAAAAACAACTTTACATGCAGACAGACCTCTGGGCAGTAATGCAATTCAAGTGGGAAATAAAGACAATAAAGATAGAAATATAGTAGAAGTAATGCAAATTGCAAAATGCAGTTGGGTGAAAGTTGGCCAACACTTTGCACTTTGGTTAGAAAGACCTGTATCCTTCATTTATAACCTTGCCAAATCCACTTTGAAATCCTGGTGATTTTACTTTTAAAGTGGTTTTTAGATTTCTTGGTACTTGAAATGTGTCAGAGAGGTCATTTTGTCATCTGTTTTGTGTNCCAAATCCACTTGGAAATCCTGGTGATTTTACTTTTAAAGTGGTTTTTAGATTTCTTGGTACTTGAAATGTGTCAGAGAGGTCATTTTGTCATCTGTTTTGTGTATTTTATTGACTTAATGAAGTTTTTTCTCTATCTGATAAGTGAAAACCTTCTACAAAATTTTGTGTTAATAGACTGGGTTTTTAGCTTGGTAGGGTTGTTAAGCACAGTCCTCAGGGGATTCTGTCCAACTCAGAGGGAGACTGTCTTCATAGCTCCTCTGTGCCAACTGGGTTGGGGTTGAAATTCCAGAGCAGCTATTCTACGGGCATGTCCAAGCCAGTGAC
>VZTT01020289.1:5612-29998 GCA_013400855.1 Buphagus erythrorhynchus
GTCAGATTGTGGTTTATTTTATTTCCTGGACTACTTCACACTGAACTAATTTACTTTTATAAGCAACCAGAGTTTGCAAAGTTTTGTTCAGTTACATATGCTTTATTGTCTAAATCAAATAATGTAGCAGACTTTAATTCAATGCAGAAAATGAAAGCCTGTAATTTACTTTCAAGTGCAGCAGGAAATTTCTTTTTTCTCCTCTAGAAACCTAAACAAAACATCACAGAAGATAAACTGAACTAGATCTCGTAATCACATCCAGTAATGGCAGGCTTTTAATAATCAGAATAAAAGGCTAATCTTAAGATCTTATCTATTTATAAAGATGAATAGCCAATATACTAATTAAGAATTTGCAGTAACGTAATGTGTTTCACCATAAAGGAAAACTTCTCAGAACATTAAGTTCCAACAATTAATACGGAATGCTTGGCTCCTGAACAAGAGTATAAATGGAAATAGTTTTCAGTGATACACTAGTTTCACATAAGCATTCCTTTTCAGTTTTTGTATAAACAAAAATTTTATTAATCACTTACTTCCTAATTGTGTTGTTGTTAGTCACAGAGCAGAAGACAGATTACACAAGCTATTCACAGAGGAAGAACAGAATATTACAATAGTTTCTAGATAGTAATGTATTTTCATGTTAGAACTCCAGTTTCTTACTAAAAACTATTTGATCGTTTGTTTTCTCCCAAGGTTCTTGTGAATACCAAAGCAGGCAGCTGGACTCTGCCTGGTATCAGTACTAGTTGCTAAATATTGCAGTTATTAATAAAAATTTCCTTACTCTTTTTTCAGCTTTTCACAGATTTATGTAGGAGTAACAGATTAACTGAATGGCACAGAATGAAGTTTGAGAAGCTGACTCTCTGGACTTACATATATACCTCTGAGTAGTAAAACCCTACAAAAGAGTAACAAACAGAAAGGTGAGATACAGAGATGAGCACTGAAAGGCACCTGTGCAACTAGAAACTCCTGGTAACTCCTTCCAAGAAAGTTCACAATATAAAAAGCATTGTCTAGATGATCAGTTTACTAAGTACATAAGAAGAGTACTAGTCAACAAGAGTCATAATGAAATTCTGTATTGTCATTAGATTACAGCACATGGCTGCTTAGATTGAATGACTACTTCATGACGCTCTCACTTTGATCTACTTACCAATTCTACCTTCAAAACCATCAAAATTGTATTTACTCTTGTTGGAAAACTAATCAGTATTACACAGGAGCTCTACCCATTAGTATACACCAGCACCAAGATTACATTCACAAACAGATTAAAGCTTCTCAAAATTTTTGTTGTGAGAAAACTAGCAAACCATCCATTTATGCTATTCTAAAGCATTAGTTTGTCCACTAGAGATTCTGAGAGTAGAAAAGTCCAAGTGGTGTTTTCCTTCATCCTAGGTGAAAGGGTGTGAGGAAGAGGGCACTGATACTGCATGTCAACACTTGGTTGTAGAACTGGCATTGGCAAAAGGGCTTTGTTTTTTATGACCATAGGGCGTTCTCTGAGGTTAACAACTTAGGAGAGATGGGATGTGCCTCATTAGCTGGGGCAGAGATATTTTTGCCAGCATGATAGTTGACCTGGTAAGAAGGGACTGGAACCAGGAATGATGTGGGAAGGGAAAGAGTTTCCAGCAGCTCTGTGAAGGAGTAGTGGACAGGTTCGACAAGCAAAGGCCTAGGGTGACATGAATGAAAGGCAACACATAATCAAAAAATGAGGCTTAAGCAGGATCATCTCAAGCATGTGCGTACGAGCAAGGAAGTGGCTACAACACATCTGTATGAGGAAGACACAGAGACCTTCTTTCAGAAATCAGCATGCTGAAGTGCCTGTCTGAAGAGCTCATATGCGAAGGGGTATACAATGGCCTCACACTCAGCATGGTGAATAAACCAAATAATGAGGAATAGAGACCTCTGTGCACTTGCAAGATGATCATCTTATTGAGATGACAGTGACGCGCTGGGACAGCAAACATGACTGAACGGCAGCAACAGAGGGACATAAGCGATCTGACCTTATAGTTTGTTTTTTTCAGAAATAAAAGTCTTTAGGAAACAATCTAAACAGCCTTTAGGATGAAGTTCACAGGAACTTCCTTGTTGGGATGGTATTTTGTAGCGTTTAACCAGAAACAAGTTTTGATAAAGTATTTTGCTACAGAACACTTATACAAGTTTAGTGTGTTTTCTAAGTCGCTATTTACATTGCTAAGTCTAGTGTATTATGGCTTTTAATTCACAGTTAGTCAAGTATTATGCATCTTTAATAGTCCTCAGATACTTTTCAGATATGGAGGCATCTGTCTTTATTATATTTAGCGTAACTGTCATGGGCTGGAATAAGCATGTTCACAATCTCCCAAAAATATCTCTATTCAAAATGATAGTTACAATATCAAATGAAAATTCTAGCTTGAGCCAAGATCTTATTCTAAGGCACTAATGATAACAGCAGAATTAATTATAAAGTCTAACATGTACAATGATATTTCTTCAAACCTTTGAAAATTATTGACAACAAAACGTATTTTGATTACTTTCTGAGGAAGAATATGAAAGCAGGAGAACCACTTGGACAAAACAGCTTTTTATGCTTCTGCATCATTTATACAATTATGAAAGGTTGCTTCAGAAGTGACTTATGGGTGTTTGGGTGGGTTTTTTTTCTCCTAGTATGATACTGTGCTGCAGTCCTTTCATCAAAAGACTGCATGTGTACCTGATAATAATGAAATAAAGGGAGAAAAAGTGATGTCAAAATGGAGACTATATTTATTTTGATCACTGAGTAAATCAAAACATAAAATGAAAAAGTCAAAACAATATAGCTGGAAAAATCTACTTTATTAATAGAATGAGCAGTATTAGAGGAAACAGCTTATGTTCTCCATGTGTCACCTCTGTGTCATGAATTTTCTGTTTGTGATTCTTACTGTTGGACTTTCACCAAACGACAGTACAATCCAAGAGACTGGAAAGGACCTGCTCAAGCAGTGCCACCTAGAGGACTTCCACCGTTCTGCCCAGGACCATGTCCAGGTGACTTTTGAATACAGCCAAGAACAGGAACTCCACAGCCTCTATGGACAACCTGTGTCTATCCTTGGTCACCGTCACAGAAAAAGCTTTGGTTCAGGTTGAGAGAAGACCACCTGTTATTGCCTCTAGTACCTACACTGGGCATCACTGAAAAGATTCAGCTCTGCCTTAGCCCATGTTATAATTTAACACTTAAAGGTTATGATATTAGAAATACACTGACAACTTTCAAATGCTTCATTCAGCCATTTTCTCACCAGGTACAAGAAGAAGGAAACAATTCATGCCAAAATTATTGCCGCAATGGCTGTGTTGTTAGTTTTCTTCCTTTACCCACCACCTCAGCAGTAGTTAAGCAAATGGTGAGACAGGTGACAATCCATGGCTCCCCTATGAATAGGGATGGGGGAAGCCAATTAAAGGAAAAACAATGGAGAAGAAAAAAAGAATGTAGAGGGAGACACATAGGTTTCACCCAATAATAACCTCACCACATCATATTCAGGTTGATATCATCAATATAATTTGCCAAATTAGAATTTACAGTCACTGGACAGGAAAGAAGGCTTATGATAAAGACTGATGAAAGCTCCTGAAGAGCTACTTAGTGCTCTCTAGAAACTAAAAGTGGTCCAATATTAAAAAAAATCTTTAGATTATGGAACAGGTACAGAATAAAATGTTAAACAGCATGATTCTGTCTTGCTACATCATATTAGAGAACAACAATTCTAACGCAAGATTGTGCATCTAAGGGAAAAATAAAATGAAGAGAGACATCTTTTCCCTTATTCTGAACTACAGCAAAGTTTGCTTCAAAATCCACACATTACAAAATTATCAGATTCCAAATGGCTAAAGTTCTGGGTTGTTTCAGATAGGGTACATAAATCTTAATATTTCAGTTTTTGAGAAGTTGAAGCAGTTCAAAACACTGGAAACAGTGTTACAGGCTCACACATACTTCACATGATTTTCATGCAGACAGCATTGATACCGATATACAATCCTAATCCCCACAATATTTAACTGAAGTGCCTAGTACACATACTACAGTGAGTGGATAACTGTGTGATGGCACTCTGTGTATACAACACCTTTGAGTTAGGCAAAATTCTGTATTTTTGCTGAAGTATTGCATTACAGTACAATTAAAATTTTATATTCTTTTAAAAGGAAGTGTTTTGATAGTAGCACACAAAACTAAATTTATGCTAGAAAAATTTACTAATTTGTGTACATTAAGTATATATTTAAATAATAAGAGTATCACATTGTCTGACAGTATTATACCATTTGGACATTTACTCTCTGCAGCTCCTGTTTCTACTACATGATACTCTTCTCATGACTAAGATACAGAATACTGCTCTGAGATTTGAGAGTCCTAGTGAAAAATACTGTTGACACACTGAAAGTTATTTGGAGACGTATATTCTAAACATCTCAGGTTTAGGCTCTGAAAAGCTATGATAAATTATCACAGAATCGCAGAATCATTAATACTGGAAAATACCTCCAAGATCAAGTTCGACCTTTGACCAAACATTACCGTGGCCAGTCAACCATAGCACAAAGTGCCATGTCTACTCATTATTTGAACACTCCCAGGGACAGTGACTCTACCAGTTCCCTGGGCAACCCATTCCAGTGCTTAACCACAGCAAAAAAATTTCTCCTAATATCCAACCTGAACCTCTCTAGGCAACTTATGGCCATTTTCCCTTGTCCAGTCACTTCTGCCTGGGAGAAGATGCTGACCCCCATCTTGCTACAATCTCCTTTCATGTCGTTGTTAGACAGTGGTAAGGTTCCTGAGCCTCCTTTTCTCCAGGCTGAACACCCCCAGCTCCCTCAGCTGTGCCTCATAGGACTGGTGTTCCAGACCCTTCCCCAGCTCCACTGCCCTTCTCTGGACATGCTCCAGCACCTCGATGTTCTTGTAGAGAGGGGCTGAAAACTGAACACAGGATTTGAGGTGTGGCCTCTTCAGTTCCGAGTATGGGAGGACAATCCCTGCCCTGGTCCTGCTGGCCACACTGATTCAAGTTGCTGATTCAAGTCAGAATGGCTTTCTTGGCTAAATGTGAAGTCCATTTGGTTACTAAATACAGAAGCTACAGCTGCCTTTTATCTACGAAAGTACAAGAAGGAGACTTCAACAAGAGTATCATAACTCTGACACCAGTAAGGACTATATTGGCTTAAAACAAAGAAGCAAGTTAAGACAAATCCTTTCTGTATCAACCTGAGTAACATGCAAATAGGCTTACAGCTGGTATAGGTATACAGCTGGTATATAGGCTCACTTCAGGGATAACTATACATAATCTACTTAAACAATGAATGGAATGGATAAAATCTCACCAGTTTCTCCCATTCCTGTCTTCCTCAACCTGCAATTTTATTTCATAAGAGAAGGATGCATATCATGCATGTCAAGAGACAAGTTAGTGACTATTTTACTTTGCAAATGACTGAGACATCATGTGAGGCATATCTTTCCTTGGAGCTTTCCTTCCCTGTACTGAGAAGGTCTATTTGTGAAACATATCATTTTATTCTTGCTCTGAGACATTACACTGCTTGCTTAAAACAGAAAAATGAAATAAATTCTTGTTCGCCTTATACCCAGACACCTAAAAGGAATGAATTAGAATCAGAAGTACAGTATTCTATCATACTGGATTGTGTGCCACAGTCTGCATCTCTGTGCAGGAAACAGATTAATGGAAAGATGTCTGAAGATAGGTATCAACCCTCTGAAGAAACCCGAAGAGCAATGCATTTGATTAGTGTTTGATTCTTAGCTTGTAACAGACTAACCAGATAGTAGTAGAGCACAAAACTGCATGCCTGAAATTTGGAGATTTGATCCATGTCTCTCAGAATATTACAATTTTTACCAGTAATTACCCAGTAATAATAGCTGCAATAATTCACACCTTAGTTGCAACTGAGACTCTGCTTGGTATGGTGTCAACTCACCTGAAACTGGAGAAGGAAGCACTGTGAATGCAAGATAATTCTGAAATACAATGCAATTAGAAAATAATTAAGATGTCAACAGGCAGGGAATGTAAAAGATGATAAGGACACACAGTGTCCAGATGAACTTCATCATACTCATTTACAGCTGTCATTCTGCACCTAGCAGCTGTGTAGCCAAAGAAGCTTTGCTTATCCTTATACCTTTCTCCCAAATTATCCTCCAGTTCTAAATTATTCTACCCTTCCTTATATTCCTGATGAAAGAGCATTAATTAAAGAAAAAAGAAAAAAAGAAGTCTCCATGTAATTTTGGCTAGAATAGAGTTAATTTTCTTCACAGGAGTTGGTGTAGGATAATGTGTTGGATTTGTGCTGAACACAGGGTTGATAAAACAGAGATGTCTTTTTTGCTTTTGACACTGCCATGCTGGTGAGGAGACTGGGGATGCACAGGAGGTTGGGAGGATACACAGCTGGAACATCAGTATATAAAGTGGGAGAAGAAGGAAGAGAGGCACATTTGGAACAATGGCATTTGCCTTCTCATATCACCATTTATGTGTGATGGGGCTCTGCTTCCTCGAGATGGCTGAACACCTGCCCACCCATGGGATGCACTGAATTAATTCCTTGGTTTTTATTCTGCTTGTGTGTGTAGCTTTTGCTTNGGAAGAGAGGCACATTTGGAACAATGGCATTTGCCTTCTCATATCACCATTTATGTGTGATGGGGCTCTGCTTCCTCGAGATGGCTGAACACCTGCCCACCCATGGGATGCACTGAATTAATTCCTTGGTTTTTATTCTGCTTGTGTGTGTAGCTTTTGCTTTCATTATTAAACCTGTTTTATCTCAACCCATGAGTTTTCTCACTTTTCCAATTCTTTCCCCAATCCCACTGGCAGGGAAATGAAAACAGCATGGAGCTTAGCCGGCAGCTGGGGTTAATTCATACCAGTCCTTTTTGGTGGCCAATGTGAAGCACAAAGGGTTCAAGATAACAACAGATTTGACTCAAAGTACCAGATCAAATTTATAGCTAATGCCATTTAGCTAGCAATGAGCAGGCGCCTGTGCTTGCCATGAGGCTTGCTTGCCTGACTGAATATTAGAGTCCAGTGCTCATTAGTGGCCACTTGTTGCCTTTGCTGCTTGCTGCAGTGCTGTGCTGCTGATCACCTTACTGTGTTGTGTCCTAGAGCATTTTGAAAACAGCCATGGCAAAGTACCTGGGCTGGCTGGTAGCCAGGGTGTTGCTGCAGTTTTCTGTGCTGCTGTACTGGACAGGCTGGAATATCAGTGTGAACATGAGTAGAAGGATGAATCCATGCAGGAGCAGGTATCCACTTGCAGTCCATGCAGGACCCCACAGTGGAGTAGCTACGTGACTGAAAGCAGCCATGACTCTGTGATAGGCTCATGCTGGAACAGGCTCCTGGCAGGACCTGTGGATGCGTGCAGACAGGAGTCCACCCTGAAGCAGGTTTGCTGGCAGGACTTGTGACCATGTGAGGGACCCATGCTGGAGCATGCTGTTTCTGAAGGACTGCACCTCAGGCTGGGGCAGGTCATGAAGAGCTGCAGCCTGTGACAAGGACCCACACCGAAAAAGTTTGTGGAGAACTGTCTCCTGTGGGTGGTACCCCATGGTGGAGGAGAAGAAGCAAGAGATTCCCCAGCAGCCTGTTTTGGTGAAGCGTACTGTCTCTCTGCAGCCCATGAGGTTAATGGTGGACCAGAGCAAGAACCCCTTTCCGCTAGGCATGGTAGGAACAAGTGAAGGAGTTCACTGAAATGCTAAACCATAAAACCTGGCCCAAAAGGATGAGGAACAGAGCTTGTAATAGATATACCTTTAAACTGTTGCTGTAAGCCATGATTTGAGTTGCACCTTATAGGAATTATCATGACAGTAACCACCCACACCAATGGAGGAGAAGACTTAGAAGAAGCAGTTCCAGTGTAGCAGTGACCTGACCTAGCTCTGATGCCCAGTTACTTCATAACAAAACACCACCTCCCCTGTCCCAAGTGACCACCACAACAGATGGAGCCCAAAGCCATGGACCAAATAAACTCAATGGACATTTCATGAACATTTTGCTGAGGTGATCCTCAGACTAAAGGAAATGCTATCTGTGTATTATATCAATGGAAAGGGGGTAGTGGTTAATGAGGTCATACCGAGTAGTATAGGACCTGAACATGATGTAAATGCCAGAAAATAAGGGCTGGAATGTGGTGGGTAGAGTTAATTTTCTTCACAGTGGCTGGTATCAGGTTCGGTTTGGATTTGTGCTGAACACTGGGTTAATGATACAGATATATTTTTCTTATTGCTGAACATCGCTTGCACAGAATCAAGGCTTTTTATGCTTCTTGTACCACCCCACCAGTAAGTAAGCTGGGAGTGTGCAAGAAGCTGGGAAGGGACACAGCCAGGACAGCTGACCCCAACTGACCACAGGGATAACCCTTCTCATTCTCTCCCCCATCCTGTTGGCGAGGAAGTGACTGAGCACCGGCATGGGGTTTAGGTGCCAGATGGATTTAAACCATACTTAAACCTAAAATTATCCAAAGAATAAAATGCAGTGCTTCTGTGTTCTGTCAGAAGCACTGACAATGAAGCTGTGAAGAATGGGCCAAGTTTTGTGAACACTTCAGAGCAAAGCTTCTTTACTGATCACATTCAGTAATGAATTATGCGGAATGCTCTGGGCAGAACATGTGAAAACTTCTTTAGCACCAGAGTAATTAACTCTGTCTTGAAGCCTCAGTCAGCCCTGAATACTGGCATAGCTTGCTCATCATGGTCTGCACAACACCAGGCAGCTGTATCCTCTGAACTCCCTAAACTGAAAAACAATTTCTACAGTTATTTCAAGGAAATTAAACTTTCAGACCTAGGAGCTGATCAAATAATTCACTTGAAGGTGTGGAACCTGAAAATACGGAACTTACAATGGAAAAAAAATTAAATGTAGTATTTTGAATAACTTCAGGTCCTAGACCACCCACAAACTGGTGACTTAGTATTTCTGACTTATCAGAAGGCTTGTATGTTCTTAAACCATGATCTGTTTTGTGTATCAATGGACAACATTCCTCTCTCTTCCTAAGACTACTTAAGACTGTTGCTATCTTGACAGCATTTGCTATAGTAGAACATTCATCTTTCAACATACTTTGACAACTTTATTTTATATTGCAAAGAGAATCTGCAAGGACTAAAGTGTTTAAAGGACAGTGGAATGTATTTTAATTTATATCTGTGATTTTTAGAAGGCACAAATCCCAGTATATTATGTGCTCTCTATTTTAATAACAGTAGTAGAAAAAAATATTCTCATATGCTTTATTTGTGCTGATAGTTTTAATTATGTATGACTTTAAGTTGTTTCAGATAAGCCTTTCTGATCTCCCTAAGCAACAATACATTGTAACAAGTGTTGACATGCTAAAAACTACTAAGAACTGTAGATCAATATATCCTTGCAGTAAAGACAACCAACAGCAGACTTGACTGTAACAGGCAAGTGCCTCAGTTCCAGACTTTAGACCCCACCTCAAATGCTCTATCCATCTATCCATTACTAGACTCCATAGAAGGGTGGAGGGGGGAGAATAGGGCACGTATATTTCATCTGGGAGGAAAGGCAGACCAGAAGACCAGAAGGGACTTGTTCAGCCTTAATAAAAGATGTTTACATACATATAAGTTCCTGAAGAAGGACTCACAGGTAAATTGCTTGCCTCCTGAATTTCATGACACACCTTTATAACTTCAGAAACATCCAAGTACTTTTAGTGGTAAATATGATTATTGCATTACCAGCTTTCTGAGGTAGCCTCCACATGAGCCTCCACTCAATCTTAGAAGGCACCAATTTCCAAATGACGTGTTCTAAATGCTAAAGATGATGCTTATGCTGTAGCATAAGTTACTATAATTCTTAAATAAATCAGTAATCCAGTAGTTTTTCTAAGACAACCTAAACCTTGATTTAAAAAAAGAGACTTAAGCAAAGTGCTTAGATTTCTTAATTCAACCTAAAGAAAAACTAACAATCTTCTTCCCATAACTCCTTTATCTCTTCTCTCTTCTAAACCCATCTAGTATCTTAGAGAAAAAACCAAGTAAATCAGTAGTTACCGAATTATTTACCAATATTCAGGTTAACAAGACATTCTTGTTTACCCACTGGCATCTTCCAGGCATCAAAAGAGCAGAGATTTTTGTTGGAAAACTGGAATGTTTTAGTTTCTTACAGATAGGTTCACTTACATTTAAGAAGTCTGTACACAGAAAAGTGAAAAAAACATAATGCCTGGCTACAGCAACTGACAAACTGGTTACAGGAAGAATGGATTCAAATCAAACTAAAACAAGTTATTGACCGTATGGTTCCAGGTTCAACAGTCTGCATCTGATCCACTGTGATTGTACACAAAAGAATACTAAGACTCAAAAACAGTGCAAACAGACTGGAAGATGAAGTTTAAAACACTATACATAAGAAAAAAGATGTACGTTTTTGAGGTAAGAAAATGTCCTATTAAGAATGAGCTTGGATCTGTACATGATCTTCACAAGTAAGAAATTAAAAGAAAGCTCTCAGAAAAAAACAGAAACAAGAATCAAATTTCTGCATTATTTGACAGGTGGAAATACTAAGATTTAATTCAAATGGTTGGTCAGGTGTAAGAAATAACTTAGCATACTTCCTAGTTTACATAACTTTGCCTTACTAAGAATGAACTTCATCATACACAACATTATTTGCCTGGCTTGGATTAGAGCATGATACCTCCCTGTCTCCAGCTAAGAAACACAAAAATTATTTATTCTTTCACTGCTCACATCCTTGCAGCATGACAGCAGTAGGCTTGTTATACTTACTGAAAAAAACTATTTGATTCCTACTGCACCTTTTTGTATAGCTTTTGTTCCATAAGGCTTCATCCTACACTGTGAGTCTTTCTCACTTTGCAAAAATTACACTGGTGTTACTATGTTAGTTTCTTTTCACATGGAAAGAGAGCATCCTGATGCCAACATTTGGAACTTGCACTGTATAAACCAATGTGTACTGCCTTTCAGTACAAAATATTGTTATAGAGCTAATATTCCAAGTCTGCCTCCAATTTTGCAGCAAATAGCTCTTATCTTACCCACAAAACAAATCAGTATAGATTTTTTTTCTTTTTTTTTTGTAACTTTAGGAGGACAACTGTAGCATGAAGAGCTGAAAGCCTGAGCTACTCTCAACTATTCACTCATTTAGCATATAGAGAAACAAGTATTACTGGCATTTCTACTACAGTTCAACGAAGCAAGCAAAAACTATCAATCATTTTAAGGCAAGTTCCTGGACTGCAAAAGAAAACTTGCCTGTCAGACTCCACATAATTAGCTATGTGTTTTAAACAAGTTTGCTGAAGTGTTACTGCTCACAGCAAATATGCCAATGCAGCTATCATATTTACATTTAATATCTGAGACAAATTGACAGGTATCACACTGACTACATCATGCTTAGGTAAGTGCTGATCTTTCACTTCTGGTAAAGAGTAGGCTTCCTTTAATTCTGTGGATTGTAGTTCAAGTTTCTGGTACCAAGTAGAAAAATATGCCAAGCTACTCCAAGACTTATTTTCACTATAAGTGAGTCAACATTGATTTCCTATGTTATATTTGCATATATGTTATATTCTATGTAAACAATACTGCCCACCTAAAAAGTATTTATTTTGTCTTTATCCTAAGAAAGAACTGCAAAAAGCCACAGAACTTTACAACCATAATTAAAATACTTAGTCAGTTAAAATGTCTAAATCTGGTATGTTCCCAAGTGATTCTCCATTTCTGGTGAATCAAGATAATGACACAACTATCTCAATTGTTTTGAGAAGGCAAGACCAAAAAAAAAGTAGTTCAACTCACACCAAATACAAAATAAGATCAATGGCAATACTTAACACGAGTTGAAAAATGGGCAGATTTTGTTCCAATTCCTGCTGTATCCACTAATACTTTCACAGTATATTTGCAAATAAGCACAATCTAAACGGTCTACTCACATTTGAAATGTCAAGGCTGCTTATTAATCAATGAAGTCATATTTGCTACTTTTTTCAACTATAGTGTTTAAATACTTCAGGCAAGACAGAAATTTCCTTATGAAGTATAAATTACACAAATCTAGAACACCAGGACAAACTGCACAGTTATCACACACCACACTAACAAAATACTAATGAAATAGTCTTCCCTTCTTTTAGTTTACTAGAATAGAGGTGCTCTATCTCCTAGAATAAGAGGAAGCCACAACAGTATCCTTACCTGAGTTTCAAGATATTTACAAGAATTGCTGTTTTTCTTTTCTTTCCCTTCCTATCTCTCTTCACACCTTCCCAAGATCCTCAAGCTCCTGGACAGAAGTTCTCTACACTGCAGAACACTACCTGCATGTTACTCCTATCTAACAAAACCTTTAAAAATGCATTTGTTTTGCACTTTGAAATGTGCCATATTTTGTATCAACAGAAACAAATCAGCATTTGCATGGTTTTCACTTAGAGATGGTGCACACAAAAAAACTATTGTACAACTACCACCTAACAAGACACAGCACAATAAAAGGAAAAGTGTCTGAAGTTCTCAATGCAAGGTGTATATGACAAACTTAAAATCCTTCTGTTAAGACTTCACTCTAGGACCAGAAATTTTCTGTAAAATAGAAATAAATTGCATGTATTTTACATGCCATGAATATAATGAGCTGTCACACAGAATGCTAAAATATTAAAAAGAAAAACCCAGGAAGTTCTGTGCAGATATAACAAAAATAAGTTCCTGACCTACAGGACAGAAGAAATAACTAGCAACCTTTACACACATGTATATATGTATACTTGCCCAACCTAAAAACACCACAAAAAATTATGAAGTTATTTTTAAAGTTGTTCTAACTAATTGTAAGATAGTGCAGATATGCTTAATAGAACCATCTTCAAAACACTAAATATTTAAACTTAACCTTGCTACAGCTGAATGCCATGTAACCTGAGTAATCATGTGCCAAAGAAACACTTTCAAGTTTAAACTACTGACATGCACATATATATGCACAACAGTCTTCACCCTGAATTTTTCCCCTTGAAAGAAGCTAAAATGCATTTTACTACAAAAATCCCCAGCTGCATTACACAAAGTCTTGAAGACAAGAAAAGTGAGGTAATCATTGGCCTCTGCTCAGCACTGGTGAGGCCACATTTGGAGTGCTGTGTCTAATTCTGGGCTCCTGTATCAGCTGGGTAGCCAAGGAGCTACAGGGCTGGCTCCTGTAAGCTTTCAGAAACTTCCCCTATGCCAGAGAGAGGCACTTCCACTTGGCTCCAAGACAGACTCACCGCTGACCAAAGCTGAGCTGAAGAGCAATGGCAGCAATGCCCCTGTGATAACATAATCAAGACAGGGTAAAAAAAAAGCTATCCAACATTAGCTGAGAAAGACAAGCAACCCTGAAGCTATCAAGGTTAGAAGAATAAGGGGGGGAAACGTGATTCAGGTGCTGGAACAGATTCTTGAATCCTGTGGAAAAAACATGGTGACACACTTTGTGCTCCCGCAACTCAGAGAGCTCCATAGTGGAGCAGGTATCCAGCCTGTAACTGAAACACAGAAGGATCCTAATTTAATATCAGGAAAAACTTTTTTTCTGTGAATGTTTTAGTTAGCCCATAGAACAGCTTGTGCTGTCTTCATCCTGAGGATTTTCAAAAGCAATCTGCATATGGTCCTAAGCAACTGACTCTTAAGTGGCCCTATTTGAGCAGGGGTTTCAAAGACTGCCTCCAGAGTTTACTTCCCACTGCTGAAGTTTTCTTACTGCAAACAAGGGGTCCTTCTTTCCTGATAGATCTTTGACATGCCAAGACAGAGAGCTTTATAGGCACCAAGAGTTCCCTGCCTGCACTGCTGCACTGCCTGTTGCCGAGTCCTCACACTAAGGGGAAACAGTCATTACAGGATCTGAAGAGAATGAGGCTTATCTCAGCTCAAAAAGCCACCACAACGTGATAAACATCCTGTCATTCAAAGGTTTTCCCCTTTTCAGGGTGTTTGCTGTCTTCCTCCAGTGCCGGTTGTGATGCAGGCCCAGAGACTTATGTGTTATCATTGTGGGGCGCACAGGCAAAAACTAACTGCACTTCAGCAGCCAGTGCATTTGGTCCGCGCTCCTGTGAGTGCTCTAGGGCCCTCGGCATCACTGAGGGCTCCCCAGCCACCTCCTCCGTCCCCGACCGGCCCCTGCAGGTACCCTGTGGCCGCTGAGTCCCGCTGGCTGGGCGGGAGCAACGGAAGGGAGATTTCTCCTGGAATGGGGGCAGCGTGCCTGAGGGGAACGGAGGGGGAGGCGCCTGCGGAAAGCAGCTGAGGGGCTGCTCGGTCACTTCCCACTGAGGCCTTCTTTTCCTGCGAGGAGAGGGAGGCTCCTGCCCCCCCTCCGTGCCCCACACCGAGACCCTTCGGGAGGCTCCTCTCTCCCCTCTGTGCCCCACACCGAGACCCTTCGGGAGGCTCCTCTCTCCCCTCTGTGCCCCACACCGAGACCCTTCGGGAGGCTCCTCTCTCCCCTCTCTGCCCACGCTCTGGGCCCTTCTCTCTGCCCGTTCCTGGCCCCACAGCAGCTCCGGCACTCGGCCCGTCTCTTGGCAGCACATGGCGCGCGGTGCCGAGGAGGCTCTGCAGGAGAGCGCCTCAGCCACGCCGGCCGGCTCCAGCGGGGGCCAGCGAGAGCCAGCAGCAGCCGGGCTCTGCCCCATCTGCCTGGGCGACGTGGACAACGCGGCCCACGTGGGCACCTGCCTGCACACCTTCTGCTTCGGCTGCATCCGGCAGTGGGCCGCCGTGCGCGCCGCCTGCCCGCTCTGCAGGCAGCGCTTCGGCCGCATCCTGCACACGGTCAGGGCGGACGACGACTACCAGGAGTACGAGGTCGGCCCGCCCGGCTGCCAGCAGAGCGCCGCGGCCGGGCACGGCGTGCGCGCCACATCCCCGCACTGGCGCTACCGCCTGCGCCCGCGGCCCCACCGCGATCCCGCGGCCAGGAGCAGGGGGCGGCCGCCAAGGGACCGAGGGAGAGCCCCAAGGAGCTCCGACACCTCTGCCCCATAGGCTGCAGGGCAGCGCTCGGCCGGCCCCGCCGCTGGACCGGCCATCCCCTCGCCCGTGCTGGGGGCGCGGCTTATGGCCCTGCTGCTCGTGGAATGAACATCCAGAGGCTTTCCGGAGCAGGAAAGCAGCGGCTGTCACAACCCCTTGGTATATTGCACGCTCTTTTTCGTTACTAGTGGCAGTAAATTACATTTCGTTCAAATTAATAAAGTGTTTTTACCTTAATCGATTAAGTTGACCTTTTCTCCACCTTACTGGATGGGTGGGGGAAGGCAGTAGTTCGGGCAAGGGAGTGAGCGAGAGAGTAATAGTGCTGAGTTCCCAGCTGGGGTCAAACCATGACATTCTGCACCTTTTAAAATGAGTCGTGGTGGTTCCCAGGGGCAAAAAGGACGACTGAGCTAAAACCGTGATAGTTTTTAGAGGGCATATTAAAATTTGCATGAATTTCAGTCTGTCTTCTTACAAGAACTTCCGATGTGCTGCAGATACCGAAATGAATCACATTGCAAAAGGACAGTCCATTCTTCCTTTTTTTCTTTTTTTTTTTACATAAATATTCCTTGCCTTGTATTAGATTACATTATACAGATAAACTGAATAGGTTAACAAGAAAATTGATTTTGTTTTCTGTTTTGAAGACGTTTGCAACAAATCCTAACAAGTTTTTAGGTATATCTAAGCAAGAAAAAGGAAAAAAACTCAACAACAAAGAAACAAACAACAAAAATCCCAAGAGATATCACTGAAGAAAAGGATGATTTGAACAGAATCAGATTTGTACAGTATGTACACAAGTAGTATACAAAGTGCAAAAGTAGAATGTGACCTCAAGCAAGTAAGGGCATACTTCCGTTAGCAAGCTGTCATAAATTAAACTGTTATTGTTAGCATACTCTGCTATAAATATCAGATAAGAATGCATTCAGGAGTTAATATATTACATCAAAGTCACAATATATTAGCACTTTATAATTTCAGTCTTAAAACTTGTCTACCTTTTGAATGAAGATTGATGTATCTTCATGATAATCAAATTATTTAAAAATTCTGTTGTGTCTTAGTTTAGGATAAGCAGCACATTATTTGAAGCCCTATTTTATTAGAGCCAGAAACCAGACTGACAACAAATACAGACTCTGAAACTAGACAAGAAGCAACTATATCCTCTGCAACATGTCTCATGGACTAGAGAACATGAAGTGGTTTTCACAAAAGTACAATAAAATCTCAGTAAGATATAATAGCTTAAGAGCTGATTCTGTCATCAAGTTTATAGGATATTTGGTCACTACCAGCAATTCATGGAGACTGTTTTCAAAGTTAAAACCCATTTTTATTTGCAATTGTAGATTTGCAATATATTGTCACGTGCTGTAGAGAGAACTTTAAAATAAGAAATAAGTAAAGTTGAGCAGGATTTATGTAATTTCACTCATTATTCTGAGTAAATTAGAAAATCAGGTAATAATAACACAATAAAAAAGCAAAGGGAAGAATACTACTAACTGACGAAAGCACAACGCAAGGAAAGTGGAAGTTAATGAAAGGATTGCGTCTAATCTTTTTTAAAAATGGCTTTGAGTAATTACAATCTTGTGTATCAAAAAACCTCCAAAAATTTAGTACCCTCCCCCCCTTTTTGCTCAAAACCAAAATACAGTTACCTTCGGATACTATTGTGTCATCAGGAACATAGTCATGTTTAGAGGAAAAGAAAAAAAATAGTGCTAAAATATGAGATTTGCAAAAAAAAAAAACCAGGAATTAAGATTATAATCAGCCAAACACATGTAGTAAGAATTTGATAGCAATGCCTGTCATGCAACCCTTATGAACCAGGGCACACACAACTTCGAGTATGTCCTGTGAGTGAGTCTTTTTTCTATAAGTGTACAACTGCAACACTACGGCCCAAGCAAGAGCCTGCCCCACTAGTAACTTCTTAGGACTAGAAAGCATGCATATTAAAGTCTTTTGAAGTTCTGAAACATGTATTTGCTGATAGCCACATTTCAAAAGAGCTCTGAACAGAATTTAACAAGAGAGGGTTGTCACCAGTGGCACAAAGTCAGCAGGTGGCCAGTCATCAGTTGCAAGGATCAATACTGGGTACAGAACTGTTTAATTAATGACCTAGAGGATAGAACATGGTGCACCTCAGCAAGCCTGTGGGCGGTAGACAACTGCAAGGACTGGTTTGTAGACAGTGGTTGGTAGTGACTGAAAGCCATCAGGAAATCAATCTCCTTTTAAATTACTTTAGCAATTTACATTCTTGCATTGACAAAGAATAAGGATCAATCTGTGTGAAATAAATAGGTAAGATTAAGAAAAAAACACTTACATACTTGAGTTCCAAAACATTTTTATGCAGACTCATAGACGCTAAACAATTTTAGCCCTCAATTTAGCTTCATTTCTTCTCTGCTGATTAAGGTATTGTCAATTTTATATCAATATATTATTTTACTCAGATAAAAGCTCTTCAATCCGATTGAAAAATACTCCATATAAAAAGTTCTAAAAAAATTAAAAAGACTAGCTTCTCTTAAATTCTAGCCATTTCCTTCTAAATTCCACAACAAATTCAAGGTGCCAAACCTCAGTATGTAAAAAAAAAAAAAAAACCACACTTTTGAGAAAAAAAGAAGAAAAAACATCACAGCCAAAAAACCCCCTAATACTTAGAAACTCTGACTAAGGATCAGCTAAGAGGAATTAGATTCCTAAATACCTTCATGTATGCAGGCCTAAACAATTAATTCTGGACAACACACAGAATTAGCAACACAGGGAACAAACTGCAAGTTTCCAGATTAACACCCTTATTTCTGGATCTTCCTTCTTCTTCAATAGACATGACAGATACTAGAAGTAAGCCTTCAATTTAGAAAAACACATTATTGTAGCTCATAACCATCTTTCACAAAGTATAACCATAAGTCCTATAATATTTCATTAAAACATTAAAACAGTAGTTTTTAGCATATTAGTTTCTTTTCCTGTGTCTTCCACCTTACCTATTTGGATTTGACAGTTTTGACATTGGTTTATTTCAAACAGGGTAACATGTTATTTCAGAGTATAAAATAAATTTTATTTTCTCTGTAATTTCCATTACTGATGCTCCTAACAAAAATTTTTTAAAAAACAAAGCCAAAACCAAGAAAACAAAATATTGTGCTCAAAATAGTATTTAAAGAATTGTTTCCATACTAAAAGCAACCCAAAGTAGCAATCATTTTTCAAAGTTAATTTCTGAAACCTGAATGATAAGGTTTATACATTAAGACATTGTTTAGGCTCTACCACATGCTTTTTTTTTTTTTTCTGTAGAGAGGAATATAGCTGTCAATCATGCTTTCTCTTGCAACACAAATGTTTTGCAACTTTTACTTATCACTTCCATTACATGTAATGTTAGGAAGGTTAGCACTAAAAACAACTGAAGAACCTGCGTAAGTTAAATAAGCAACAAAAAAGGGTAACCAGTGTCTTGTGACTCCATTTACTTTGTTTGTTAAGGAAGAGAAAGCTACTTAACTGCAAACGCCAACCATAAAGACCTAGATCTGTTTATGTCAACATAAGCTTTAGAGAAACCAAAATATATTTCATGTTTAAACTTCATTCTCCCCTGCCCTGTCTCCTTTCTGGAAAGCACGATGTTATTACAAAACAGTAAGTATCTACAAAAGAGTGAACACATCAGGCATAAAAACTTGAATAATTTATTTTTAATAAACAATTCCCTGTATTATTTTAAATATGCATATGCTATATGAAATAAATATCTTCATTTTTTGATTATCGTATCTAGAATTCTGTTGTAAAGAATCACTGCATAAAAAATTTAATCTAAAACTTTATGTGGCATTGTTCAAGCTTTCGACTAGAAAGCCTGGATATTTCACAAAAAAATGGAAAATACGGCAATTTTTATTTCATTTCAGATTTCAAAGAGAAATCTAAAGTCTTGTTGAAGTATGTATTTTAAGGACACTTAAAACTGTATTCTTTCACTGTCTTCTTCTATCACAACTTCTTGTCTGGCAAAGTATAAGAAAGGAAAAAAGCAGAAAAGGGGAGAAAGCAAGGGCAAAGAAAGATGTGGTGGACAGACAGGAAGAAAAGGATAAAAAGTGTACTTTCTGTCCTTGCTTTTCTAACTGCTTAAGGTACAGAAGTCACCACCTCTAGAGCTTTCATGAAATCTTATTTAGTTTTTACTACATATTTTTCAAAAACTAAAAATTACTATCTTTTATAGAAATCTATCTGCTACAATAGTTCTGAAACTTTTCCTTCCCTATTTCTTGTATTGAATGTCTTGATCCTTTTCCACCTCCATCCAGAGCATGTGCTTATTACAACATGCTTCCTCAATCCTCCATGCTGTAGTCAAGGTCTCACCAGTTGGCCTCATCTTCCTTCGTGCCTGCTATCACAAGTGCATTGATTCCCCTGCACAAAATTTGGTTTTCTAAAAACATTTTCCATTTAGAAACTGCTGTAACAGTCAACTGTCCATAAAGAAAAGTGTCCAAGTAGAGGACAAGGAAGGAAGAGACCACATTGTTAAGCTGAAAATTGAAACTCCTGGCCATTTTTAACATCTTTGTTCTTAAACTGACGTATGCTAAAAAGTGAGCTGAAGAAAAAACATGTTGCTAGAATCTTTAGAAATTCCAGCCACTGATAGTAGAAACTGAAGTGGTCAGGTTCCTAGGAGAGTTAATGCTGAATTTAAAACACTAGGGCAGTTTTGTTCAACTTCAGCTCAGAAAACAAAAATGAGTAGAAAACAACTGCACGAAAATCCATGTAAGAAAAAACATAACTGTTCATCTCCAGGAAACAGAGGAAGAATTAATTCTAGAAAAAAAGAGATTGGCCCACAGGGTGGCAGAAAAGACACAGACACACACACATTGTTAAACCTTGGTTTAACAATGAGGTTTATTCACATGGCTTTCTTACACATTCATTATAGTGTGGAAAACTAGGAAGTAGTATATTATAATGTTGTGACTGCGCAGTTTTAAGAATACTTCCTATACATTTTCTACAAGAACTAGTATCTAGAGATGCAGTTTAGCAAGGATAGCTCTTTCTCAAAGTGTGTTCTGTCTTACCCTTAAATTACAAAAATCTCTTTCATATACTCCAGGGTTTCTGATAAATCTTTATTACAGTGAATGCTGTCTAGTTCTCGTTCGTTTAACATTGGTATAGAGGTATTCCAGTTCAGCTTAAAAAAAGAATCAGGACAGGCGTCTACATGTTTCCAAGCAAGGTCAAAGAAAACCCCAAACGTAAGATGTTAACATTCCCTAACTAAAACGCCCATCACCACTACTGCCATAGTATCCAAATGATATAAATACAGAAGCACTACAAAGAAAACAAAACAGTTTTTTACATAACCAACAACACACTGCAACAGTTAATGGCATGGAAGTTGAAGTCTTTAAACTCCCTGAAACCTTAAACACCAAGTGCATAAAAATAAATTAGCTACTGTAGAGATACTTGAAGACAGGTTGAAACACCAATTCTTATTTTTATGACAAGCACCTACTAGAAATGCTATACAGACCTAGTAGTTTTTAACTTCAAATGCATGAAATCCATCAACTCATTTTTTCCCACCTTCTCATGATTACTGATAGAGACTGACTGATACCTTTGGAGAATTTGAAGCCATGTGATAAATACTTATTTAATTTGCTTCTTTTTGATCTTTCTTGTTGTAGTATGCAGAAATTTCTTTAAAACATGAAACATCTGAAATTCATGAAATATAACGGAAAATTAAAATACAATCACTGGCACGATCTTTCTTACTCACATGTCATTTTAAGTGGTTTGAGTAGTTATCTCCCTCATACTAGATCATATTGATAAATCAGTTATCTGACCACCAAGGTAATGCACTACATTAGGAGTTCCCCTACAGCGACTGAGCTTATGAACTTACTTTTTAAAATTCAGGTAATGAAGATAATATTAGGTCAACTCCAATAGTATCACTGAAGATAAACTGATAAACCAATGTAGCTCTATTATGTTACAGTCATGAATGAACATAAACTTCAAAAATTACCTTTATATTAGCTTCTGAAATACAATTGTGAATTACACAGACCTTAATACACTAAGAATGTTGCTAAGCTGCAGCTAATCCTAGAAGTTCTAAACCATGGAAACTATTGTGGCTGCTTACTCAATTCATTTTAGTACGAATTGTGGTGGCTTACTGTGTTGCTTGAGTAGATTTACTGATTTGGCAAATCATTACAGAAGATGTGTGCTGTACGTGATAAAAATAAATCTTGGGTGATGTTAACCAGTTTCTTCAAAATGCAACTAATGTACTAATCCTTGCTTTTCTCACCCCTTTTTAGAATGTTTAGAATTCAACTCTCTAATAGGTGATACATGAGTGATTATATTCATCTTATTAGAGGGTTGAATTCACAGCTAGCAGCAGAACTGAGTCTCCTCAGCTCTACACTCTAATAATATCCTCGAAGTGAATATCTATCTCCATATAGCCACTTGCTGTTTTGCATGTCCTAGGTATTTCACTGACTTAAGTAGGAAAAAAATCCTCAATATATCCATTAGATGTTTCGTTCTCTATATAACCTCTAGGCTAGAAAAACCAAACTAACTCTCAGGCATCCCGGCCCATGCAGTGAAGATCCTTGTCTAAGAGCTGAAAATCTTTAAATTCAGTACTCAGTTTTCCCACACTCCTTTTCATTATCTTCGATATGTCTCTTTGCCTTTTCAACCAGTCAACCCTCTTCATCAACCTTCCCATCTCTGAACCAGTAATATCCAGTAGTAAAGAAATGGCAGTATACAGCACAAAATGAATTATTCACACATTTGTAGGACTGAAACTGTTGACTGTAACAATTGAGTCCTGACAGATATTTCCCATGGAAATAATATCGGGCTAATGTTTATGACCAATAAATCAATTCCCAAATACCTAATCATTTTAATTCAAATATTCCCAGACAAACAATTGTATAATCTGCAAAAATTAGATTGCCCATTTAAAAGTAAATCATGAGGAATAAGCTCATTGATGAACAGCAGGTCACATAGTAAGTTATGCAGTGACAAAGCCATGGGAACGTTAACATGGGATCTATTTAATCACACTAGCATAAATGAAAAGCAAGGAATAGTTCTATGAAATTTACTTTAGCATCTAGACTATCACTATGCTCTGGCATTTAGTTCAGATTTAACTCAATAGGTTTTTTAATTGATTAAGGTATTTGACTAAATTAATGAAATCCAACTCACCATGAACAATTCTATTCTTTAATTATGTCCTTACATTAGTCTTTTACTAGCAGAGTCTATACTATCCTAAAGCATCTTTAATAAACCAGAAAGCAAAAGAGCATTGAAAGCATTTTAACTAAATCATATCATGTTGCGTTCAGAATCAATTTTCTGAAACTGTAGCTGAATAGCTCGATTATCCAGTGCTAGTATCTGGTTTTAGTCAGTATTGTACCAAAAAAAGAAAATACAATCCTAAGCAAAGGTGAACACTACATAGATATCTATTAATTTGAAAAAAAAACCAAAAAAGGTCTAATAAAATGGAGTAAGATGTGGAAGAATGTGTAGTTATTTTTAGTAAGAATGTATATAAAACAACTGCATTTCTGTGGTAATCAATTACAGACAGAAGTATGGATCAAAAATGTAGCAAAAACACATATTCTCACCCCACACCTGAACATTCCCTGACCACCATGATCTTTCAAACAATCAAGAGTAATCTCTCAGTGACATTGGTCAGCTCCCTCAGCATTCCTGTGTGCATTTTCCCAGAACCAATGGACTTTTGTATGTCCTGTTTGTTTAGTCACAACCTGACACTCTTTCACAGAGGACAAACCTTCCATGATCCACAAGTTTTCCACTGGTACCTGCAACACCTGAAGGCAGATCTTATCAATAAAGAGCAAGGTGAAGAATGTACCTTGGGTACCTTGGCCTTTACCATTGTCCTTTTCTACCAGATCTGTCCCAAACTGCATCTAGAGAACACATCTTCAATTACTGTCTGGACATTTCATTCACTATCCTTCCTTCCACACATTTCTATATTTAAATAATCCATTGACAGTAACTTATTTTTGACAGTGATCAGCTGTTCCCTTTTGATCAAACTCACTAGAGGATATGCAAGACTGTGACACCACAATGGTTTTAGTCATACAGCTACAGTTTGATATTTTGTTGAGTCAACTCAAAATTAAACTATTTGGTTTTTTCATTACGCATTTGTCTCACACACTGAAGAAGAAATAAAGAACGGAAAAGGAAAGAACTGTAGTCAGAAGTGACTAATGGTACAAGTTGGGAGTCAAACTCTCCACATTTAAGGCATCACTGCCTGGTAAAAGGTATTTTTTCAACTCTACAATGGTTTTGTTTAGGATATTAGAAACAACAATATCAAAGAAAGCTGAAATAGTACTAGAATTCATTTGGGAACATCCTCTTCCCCCCTTCCCCCAAACTCAAATACATGGCATAATTAACATGTTAATGAATTTTGATTAAATTACGTAGTCAAGCACATTAAGGTAGTGAAACTTTTTAAAAGAATTGCTGTATGTCTGAACCTTTAACACTATGTTTTTACAGTAAGCATTATTGAAATTATAAATTAGTATTACTTTGAAATAACAATACCAGATACATCCTACATTTGCCACTTTTATAAAAGCACTGGCATCCCAATTAATTATTCAAAGGAACTACACTGATTTTAATGTCACATTTGTCATGTCAACCTTCAAGTTCAAAAGAGACTGTCTTCTACAGAAAAGGAAAAAACAGGCCTAGCTACTGAGACTTCAGGTAATTACAGTATTATTTATCTAATGATTAGAGGCTTAAAATATTTTATTTCAGTGAGGTAAATTATTGTAAGGTGGTATCACCACTATTCTCATATTCATGTAAAAACTGAATGACATGATATCTCAAGGCATGAATAACTTAATGTTACTGACTGATTTTGGTTTGGTAGTTATATTCCATGATCAAGTAATAGAAAATTAAGATAAGGTTTGCTTTATGGGTCAGCACCTTC
>VZTT01020290.1:0-13258 GCA_013400855.1 Buphagus erythrorhynchus
AAAAAAACCCACCAGGTTTCACAGGGAAGAAAAAGGTGCTGAACCCCCAGATTTAGTCAGTGCTTCTATGTCCCCATTTCCAACAGATTTGAAGGGACCTGTGGTTTACAGGAAAGAAGTTAGAGCAAAGTGTGCTGAGATATCTGGGCTTAACTCCTAAAAGTGGGGAACTCAGATCAGCAACATCCTCTGAGATTTGCCTTTGTTCCTGCGACTCTGGGCAGTCCTGCACCTTGGAAGATGAAGGAGCAGTAAGAACTGAGGGGCAGAAGAAAACCAAGGCACACAGCATGAGATGGCTCTAGGATCCTATTAGGCTGTCCCAGGGCTGTGATTCATTCCCCAAAATTGTCACCAAACCCACGGCACATTGCAAACTGTAAAAAAAGGACAGGTTGAAAAAAATTCCTCCTGAGCTGAGGTGGAAAAAATATTCCCTGAGCCAAGCTGGAAGAATTCAGCTCCAGGTTAGTCCTTCAGCTCTGGGTGGTGTGGGAGCTGCTGAGAACAGAATGGCCATTTCATCTGCCCCCATGCTCCACTGTGCAGAGCAGAACACCTCCTAACAGGGGAATTGCATCTGCCATTCAACTTCACCAGCTGCTCCTGGTTTCAAAAGTTATTTGGATTTTCAGACTAGGTCTAAGATATCATCTTGTGAAACACACCAAGAAACTTTGGCTAGCAAAGGTGCTGCCTAAAATAAAGTGCTGCCCCCAATCTTCCTCTAACACAAACCCTTTCTGCTGAGAGCCACAGCCTTTTGAATCCAGACAGAGGCTGGAGCAGAGTGGCTGTCCCTGTAGAGTAGAGGATGTTGCCCTTATCTCAAAAACAAAAAAAAAAAAAAAAAAAAGGAAACCAAAAATGAAGTGGAAACTACACCATTGCTGCTCTCCCTCTGCCATGCAGGAGCAGGCTGATCTGCAGGACATCATTCCTCCAGTGTTACCTGGGCCGTGTTGTGCTCTCTTCTGGGGGACTTTGCTTTGTGAAAGCAGAAGTCAGAATAACTCCAGTGCAGTGTCTACGTACAGAACAAAGGTCGTAACGTAAAGGATGAAAGAAACCATTTTTCTTTCCTGAGTTTGTATTTCACTACAGTGTGAAAAGTGATTTCACTGTTCCTACAGCCACAGAGACACTGCATTCACTGCTCTGCTCCCTGGCATCCTCTTGCCCATCATCAGTAGATCCCCCTTCTTCCAAAAGGGCAGAACTTGTTGTACTAAGACATTTCACATCCTTGGGAAAACCCAAGGCTTCAAAATGTTTCGTTTCAAAGTCAGAATGGAAAGTCAAAATTGCAGCCCCTTTCTAATCTATAAACCAAAATCCACTAAAGTATTTCAACCCTAGCAAAACTCTTCCCCTGGACAAGAATTAGCTCTTTCATTTAAGCTTTATCATTGTTGTATTTATTGCCTAAATATTAAAAAATTTTGGAAGTACTTTGATAATTCCCAGCTATATTTGCTCATCCCTGGGAAACAGCTTTAATTCTGCAAACAAGCGTTTTCCATCAGAAAACTTTGTTGAAATGTTTGTTGAAAAATGCCTGATGGGTGCTACAGATGAAGCTCAGGCACGGTGCAGGCAATGCACGGCTGTCTCTCTTCCCATGTGCTGAAATAAAATATGGAATAGCAGCAAGATGTTTCCAATTCCCTCAGGGAAAAGCCACTCAAAAATCCCCTAGAAATTAATCCCGGGACACATTCGGATGCCAGTCTGAAATGCAGGGCTGGATTTGAACTGGTTTGCACCTCTCTCTATGCACGGGTTGTGTTTGCTCTGAAGAAATCAGCAGCGTAACTCTGAGATTTGTGGCACAGCAGCGACTGGGGGTTCAGATTTAATGTCGTCACATTTAAGGACACAGAAGGATTTTGAAAACAGGCACACCTTGTTGGATAATGCTGAATGTTTCACACAAATGCCTTGATTCTAATGTGATGAACAAAACAGGGGGATTTTCCACGGAGCTACTACTCATTTCATTTTGCAAATCCAGAGCTACATTTCCAAGGGTCGGAATCAGAGTGGAACATCTTGCTCAATCTCAACTTTTTTTTCTCTTTTCCTGACTGGTTTTCATACACAGGAACTTGTCACTTTTGGCTTATTGCTAATAATCTGTTTTGCAATACAAAATATTAACTAGAGGAGTACACCCCTAGTGAAAGCCCAAGGAGCTCCCAGCTGTTCCCCAGAGCAGCTCCAACAAACATCCTGTTTGTAATGACAGCGTCTGATGACAAGCTCGAAAACCAAAACTGTTACCACCAAATTTAAACATCCCTAAGCGACTCCACAAAAAAAAAAAAGAAAAAAGATGTGCCTTTCCTCTCTCACCATGGGATCCCAATTGAAGGAAGCCCAATATTGCATTGACAGAGGGAATTAATGCTTTAACCAGCAGGGAAAGCAGGAACTGCCAAACCCCAAGTTTTCCTCTTAGGAGAGAGGGTGAAGGCAGCGGGGAGCAGGGCCCCCATCCTGCTCCCATTGTGAGCAGCCACAAACCCAGCTCAGGACCAGCCCTGCCTCCTGTTCAACTGCTCTGCCTAGACCATGTCTGTCTGCATGGAGAGCTAGGAAATAATAGTAATAATAATAATAATAGTAATAATAGTAATAGTAGTAGTAGTAGTAGTAGAATACAATACAAAACACCCACTGTAGGAACAGAGCCAGGAGAAGCCCGCAGATCCCGACCACAAGCAAGAGTGATTGTTCCTGCTTGGGACCCTGAGACCCCTCCAGTCCCTTCAGCCCTGTCTCCACTGCCCACCATTCACACCAGCACAGAAACCCCCTGGCTTCATCCCATTCCCCCTGACCCCGGTCGGTTCTGTGCTGCAGCAAGGCTGTCCTGGAATTTAATCTGTGGGAGGACAGGGGGTCAAACAGACCCTAACACAGGTACAGAGACCCCAACAGCCACCGTGGCAGCCCGTGCCCTCACAGCCCGTGCCCGTGGAGCAGGGGATCCCGGCGGGGTTCCCTTCTCTTACCAGCCTCTTCTGCGGCTTGAGCGGCCGATTGATGCCGTTCATTTTGTGGTAGAGCCCGCAGGCGTTGCACAGGTAGTGCCCGGTGCCGTCCTTCCTCCAGAGCGGGGTGGACATGGCTCCGCAGTTCACGCATTCCCGGCCGTCCCCGGGGAACTCCTCCAGGTACTCTGGAATAAACACCGCGGTGTGAGGGTCAGGAGCCACCCCCAGCACACGGGGATGTCCCCGGGGACCCAGCGGGAGAGGGTTTCCAATCCTCTGTGCCCCAATCCTAGGGGAAATCTCTGTCCGGAGAGGGTTTACTTCCACCCTAAAAGTGTGACCCCAATCCCTTTATTTCCTCCATACCTTAATCTTCTAATATTTTGTTCAAAGACCGCCTATTCCCCCATCCTTTCCCCGAAAGACGCCAAAGGGATGAACGCAGCTGGGATCACCCCGGGATGGGAGGCGCAGGGTCATCAGCGGGAGAGCGCGATGTTATCCCGCGGTGCAAAAATAAATGGGGACGGGGCAAAATGGGGCGATTTTCCTGATTTCCATCACGAAACACACCCAGGATCTGGCCGGGGGGCACGGCCCGGCCGGGGAAGGCTCTGAGCTGCCCGCCGAGAGATGCCGGGCGGGGATCCCGGGGTCCCCAGGAGAGCATCACCGGCCGCCCGCGGCCCCAATTCCTGCTAGAGAGGCTCTTCCTCACTTTCTCTGTCCCCGCGGAAAAAAATTAAAATTCCAGAGAAGGAGCCGCGGAGCACCGGCCGCGGTCCATTCCCTGCTCGGAGCGCGGCTCAGCGGCAAACGGGCAGCCTGGAGAGAAACCGGGGCGCCTCTCAATCGAGAGTCGGCCTTTTTCCTCCTACTGCTTTTTCCCCTCTTTTTAAAAAATAACTTATTCTTCTTGTTCTTCTCTTACGAGGAAAAAATATATATATATATATATTTTTTAAATCTTCGATCGGATTAATAATGATGCAGTGGAAAGAAAAAGGAAAGAAAGCAAAACTTTAAAAGGGGGAAATGGAAAATAGAAATAAAATGTAAAAAGAAAAGGTAAAGAAAATATTGTAGTAATTTACCGAATTAAAAAAAAAAGGAAAAGAAGGAAAAAACAAAAAGAAAAAAAAAAAGAATAGTTTAGGCTACTTGAGAGAGTTTACACTATCCAAGAGCAAAAATAAACGTCAGAGAGGACGGCAGCCGCTATCCTGGATCCTAAAGCACCGAATTCAAAGTGCAGAAAAGATTTCTGAGGCATCAACTCCGTTAGCAGGACCATCCTTTCCCGCATAATGCAAAGGATTTTCGCAAAGAGAAAACCCTGGAAAGAAACCGCTGCCCAGCACCTCCGGCGTGGAGGAAAAGCCGAGCCGGGGAGGGAGCTCGGTGGGGAGGGGGCTGCTTCCCTGCTCCAACTTTGTTCTTGGGGTGAAGATAAGATAATTCGGTTCACCGCAGTAAAGATGATAACGCGGCTGAGATCTTGAAGTGGCTTTTAAAGGACTTTGCAAACCACAGCCGGAGGAGGCTGGTGGAGTGCCCCCGGGGCTATAAACCCCGCGCACGAAGAGTCCTGTTAAATCAAGCCCAAAACTTTATTTGCTCGGAGCTTGGTTTAAAGGGACTCTCGGAGTGGCTGCAAAGGAATTGAAGTTTATTGTTCAACGCCTGAGCGCCTTTCGGTGTCTCCCCAAAGGCCGCAGAGCAATGCAGCTGCGGACCTGTTTGGGCGAAGGCAAATGAGGAGACCGAGAGTCTGTTCAAATATAAACTAATTTACCACAATAAATTACTTAAAAGGGAGGGAGCTATAAATCTGCCCCGCTAATTTAAACACAAGGGTAAGTATTGAAGCACAGGCACAAAGTCGATATTGTGGGAAGGAGATACCGAGGGGGTGGTGGTGGGGTGGGGAGGGAAGGGGTTGAACGGCCTCTGCTTCTCTGTCCTCCGGAGGAATTGCTCTGCTTTGAAACGTGGTCTTTGCCCTTCTTGTCACACTCGCACCCCCCTCCCTTATCCCCAGGGTCAGCCGCACATAGCCCGCTCCTGGACCATCTCCCCATCCCTGCATGAAATCATCCTCTCCTCTCCCGTCGGGGATGCCAGCTAGACAGCTCACCCCGGGGCCGGGCCACCGACACGCGGAGGGGATCGGCTATGGGATTGGGATGGGGCACGGGATTGGGATGGGGCACGGCATTGGGATGGGGCACGGCATTGGGATAGGGATGGCTCCCACCCGGCGCCCCGAGACGTCGCTGAAGGGCTGCGGCGACCTACCGAAAGTGGACCTGCGGCTGGGCAAGGCCGCCTGCCTCGTCTGCAGGCTGTGCAGCACGCTGCTCTCAAAGTGTCCGGCCGTCCAGGAAGGCGGTATCTCGGGGGTCACGTAGGCGGGGTAGGGGCTGGAGTAGGACCCGTTAACGGAGCGCACCAAGGCGTTGCCGTACTGCTCCCGGCCCCCGCCGCCCAGCAGCAGGGGCCCCTGGTAGGCGCCGTCGCGGCCCGAGGGGCTGCTGCCCGGCGGGCTGTGCGAGTACGAGAAGCCCGACGGAGGGTGGGGGCTGCCCGCGTTGAAAGCCGCGGCCTCGCCGCCGCTCTGCCCCCAGCCCGGGGGGTTGCCCAGGTGGCTCTGGTGCGGCTCGCAGCCTTGCAGGTAGGGCAGCGTCTGGAGGACGGAGGGCACCCGGGTGGTGGGCACGTAGACGGGCGAGCCGGCCGAAGAGTGGAGGAAGTTGCTGGAGTCGTGGGAATAAGCCGACTGGCCATGGTTGGGGGTGAGGGCCAGACCCTGATACATGTTCCGTCCTCGGCGGCGGCGGCTGCTCAGGGCCCGGCCGGCTGCGGCCCGGCGGTGCCGAGGGGCTCACTCAGAGGAACCTGGAGGGAGAACCGAGAGCAGCGGGCTGAGACCCCGCACACACCGGGCACCCCACGGCCTTTCCCCTGCCCGAAAACGCCTCTTCTCTGCCTCAAGCAGGGGCTGAAACTTGTAATTTTCTCTTCCTTTGTTTTGTTTTCCTTTAAACTATCCTCTGAGCCACGGCGGGAATTAATCGCCTTGGAACGGGCAACGACTGCTCCGGCACCTTCCCCCTCCCCGCCACCCGCCTGGGCACCTCCAACGGGCCGGAAAAACACTCCAACAATTAAATTTTTTTTCNAAATTTTTTTTTCCCATTATGTTTTTCCTTTCCTTTTTTTTTTTTTTTTTTTTTTTTTTTTCTTTTCCCTAACCCAGAGCCTGCAGCGCAGCTCGGGGCCTTGTTGGCGAGGACGCGGCCGGCTGCGGCCCTTCGGGTTCCCTGCGGGAGCGGGGTCCCGACGGATCTGGGAAGAGATCCAGGATCGGGAGCATCCCGGGTGTCCCCCAGCCAGCAGCGCTGCCGCTTTCCTGTTAAAAAGCGCAATAACCCCCAGGCAGGCCTCTCCGTGCGGACGGAGGGCTGCAGCCGCCGAACCCCGCAAGAGCATCCCGCCCTGGCCCGCTCCTCCCGCACAGGTACTCACATGGCAGCGTGCCGGGAGCGGAGCCGGGCATGGCCGTGGGGGCATGGAGCTGTGCTCAGACCATCCAGGGAAATCCCAGGAAAATAAAAATAATAATTAAAAAAAAAATACAATGAAGTTCACGGAGGAGGCAGGAGAAAAAAAAAATCAAACTAGCAAGACGCCCTGGAAGAGAGGAGCTGCCCTCCCCCGGTGTCCCCCTTGTCGCCTCCCCGTGTCCCGTGGGTGCGTCCCTGGCTGCGCCCGGCGGGGAAGTGGCGGCTGTGGCTCTGGCTCTGGCTCTTTACGGCGGCCCCGGTGCGGGCCGCCCACGTGACGGCCGGCGGGGCAGCCCCGGTCCCGGCCGGGATTGGGCGCCTCCCGGCAGGGGGGGACGGGACAAGTCCCGCCGGCTCCGCTGCCGGNCGGAGCGCCCCGCACCGCCCGGGCCCGCCGGCCGCCCCCGCAGCGGGGCTGGAGGTGTCCGCCCGCCCCCGGGGAGGGCTGGGGGCTGGCTCTCTCCCTTGCGGGCCTCGCTGAATTTCTGGGGTTCGCTCCCACACCCCCATCTGGAAGTGATGCCCCCCCGCCCCGGGCCGCCGGGAGATGCTGGGGGGCACACCGAAAACTTCCCAGCGGGGATCTGGCAGCCGGTGGTTATCTGCTCCCAGCGAGCGCTCCGGTTCTGTTTCGACATAAACCCCATCCTTACTGGGAAGGGGCGTCTCAGCCTGCCCCCGGTCCGCCCTGACTTTCTCAGGCGGCCCACGGGCCCGCCGAGGATGCGGCGATGCTCGCAGCCTGCCCGTGCCCGGCTCAGCGCGGCTTTGCCCCGTTCGGAGAGCAGCTCCGGCCCCGCACCGTCCCGTCGGGGCTGCCCCGCTCCCCGGCGCTCCGCTTTTCCCCGGGAGAAGCAGCCGAGAGGAGGATCCTCCTCCCTGCAGTCCCCTGGCCGAGTCGCTCTGGCCTGGCGACGGGGACAAAAAAAACCTCTGCCAGTTGTTCCCCGTCGGCGCAAGCCGGGAAGGGACTTCAGAGGGGAAGGAGCTCTTAGTCCCAGCAGCCCGCTTACCCCGGGTAATTCAGCCGATTTAACTCTCCTCCGGTACCGGCCAGCGAGGAAATAATTCCATTGTTACCGGGATTTATTCCCCGGAATTATTGCGCTTTTGCACAAAGTCGCTGCGCCTCTATCTCCTCCCCAGAGAAACGGGGAAAAACCCCCGGGGAATCTCGCCCGCCGCTTTCTCCATCCCCGGACAGACAGAATTTTGTCACCTTCAGGCCTCTGCCGACTGGATCGGATCCCGCTCGGCCCCGGGAGCGTTCCGGTAACGCCGCCCGGCGCTGCCCGCCCGTGCGCTCCCGGCGCCCGGGGGAGCCCGTCCAGCCTCGCCTCCGCAGGGAGCAGCGCTGCGGGAAGGGTGGGAAATTTCAGCTCCAAAATAAACTGGTGCAGGAATGCCAGCTATTTCCCTCGGAATAATGCAACGCAACTGGCTGGAGATGTATTTATTTGCTCGCGAAAGCGGCCGTTTACGGCTCGCAGGGTATCCCTGTGTCCCTGTGCCCGCAGAGCAAAAGAAGAAAACAAAACCAAAACAGCTAATTCCTCCCAAACAAACAAAGAAAAAACAAAACAAAACGAAACAACCCAAACAAATAAGGGACAAAAATTAGGGGGAAAAAAAGATATTAAAAGAAAAAAAAAAGGTAGAAAAATATATATTTTTTTTAACGTGAAAAAAGCTATAGAAAAAGAAAATAAAAACCCGGGAAGCCCCAGCCCCGCGGCGGCACGGATAAAACCGTACCTACAGAAAACCAGCCCCAAACCCTTCGTTGCTGTGGCTGAGCCACCGCTGGAGTTTCCTTCGTTTCGTTTCGCGTGGGTTTCCAGTTCTCACAATTTCCAGATGTTACTTAACTGTAATTTATTACACGGAATTTTTAAAAAATACATACTAACTGCCCTCTCCGATCGCTTCTGGCGTTCAAATAAATGCGAAAACGTTGAAATAAACGAGACGCTGCTAAATCCGGAGTGATGTACCCGGTGAGCGCGTTCACGGCGGTGGAAACCGCCGTGCGCGAAAACCTGCCCGCGGATCTGTGGCGTGTCTGTGGTCAGATCCATCCAGCTGTTGGATTTTTCTGCTTAATTTTTTTAAACTAGTTTTTCAATTTTCCCCTCCGCTGGTGTCGGGGCTGCCGGGCTCTCGCCCCACCGAGGCCGCGGCGAGGGGCGGCGGGTCCAAGGAGCGGCTCCTCCCGCAGCCGCGCCAGCAGCGCCGGGCAGGTGCTCCGCACCGAGAATTCCGGCACCAGCCGCCGGACTGGCCCCAGCTCCGGTCCCCGCTGGGCACCGGCCCGGTTCGGTGTCACCCACGCGTGAGGACTGCGTGGGACGCCCCGTGGTTTGGGGTGTTTGTAGGATTTCGGGCTGCGATGGGTAAAGGGGGCAGGCAGGGGGCCCGGGGTCCTCCTCTGTGAGGAAGGCCCCGGCGGGCGATGCTTTCTATGGAGTGGGAGGGAAGGTGCCAGCGTGGCAGCGGTGGCAGCGGCCATGCCCCGCTCACTGAGCCCGGGGCAGTCACACCGGGGTGGGGGACACGGGGACCCCGCGGCTCTCCCGGTGCTCGCTGCCCCACCCAGGGCACCCCGACGTGGCGGCCGCACACCGCTGCCAAGCTCACGGAGAGGATTCGATACAAAAATCCTGACACAGCACGGGTGAGGGTGATGCCCGCAATCCCCGACCCCTCTCTTCCATTATTTTTGGAGGTGGGACAGGCGGGGAGGCCTCTCGGGAGAGGTACCCTGGTACCTCCGGGAGTTTTGACCCCGGTGCTTGCCGGGCTCACGGTCTGTTTGACGGACTGAGTGGGACCCGGCTCCGCTCTTCCCTCGGGTATTCGACCACTTCTTTTGGGGGGGTTGGAAAAGGACCGACCTCTCCCTAAAGACTGCCCGCGCCCCCTCACCGCCCCGTGCAGGCACAGCTTGGCTCCGGCTGAGTTCCAGAGGGGCCGGTGCGGCTCCACACGGCCCCGAGGGAGCCCTGACCCCTCCAGGTGAGGCTCCCCCGGGCCGGGACAGACTGCCCGGCGCCCCGGCCCCCCGGCCCTAATCCTGCTCCGGCTGATTTGTGAGTCCTGCGCGGGCCGGACGCGTGGGAGCGTCCTGTGCCGTCCCGGAGGGGGCTTTTAGCTCCCCCCTCCCTCACGGAAAAGCCAAGGGGGAAAAAAAAAAAAGAAAAGACAAGTGGAGAGAGAAGGGCAGAAACGTTCCCGCTCCTGCTGCACCGGGCAGGGCAGCAAGGCTCACCCCGAGCGTGGAAACCTCGGCTACCTTTCCCCTCTGTGCTCTGGGAGGTGACAATTAATGATGTCCCCTTTCCTTGCTCTGCCTCCCCCGGGCTGCAGCATCCTCTCCCGGGGCTCAGAGGAGTTTCACAGCCCCCTGCCCTCGGCAGGGTGAGCCGGGCAGGGTGAGCTCCGATCTCAGAATCGAGCTCAGGCGGTGCCCGCGCCGGGCTCTGCCCTGCATCGCCTGCCCAGGAGCCCCGGGCCCCCTCCGATCCCCCCGCCCCGAGCCAGCCGCTGCAAAGGGAAACCCACGGCACGTTTCGGCCCTTCAGCCCCGATGGGTGGCATCGGGCTGGTCCTCTGCTCTGCTCCCAGCTCCCAAACGAAGGACAGGCTGCCCGAGGGCGCAGCAAGCTCCCAGGAGCTGCTTCCCCTGCCTGTGAATGAGGGAGATGGACAGCAGGGGAGCAGCAGGGCCGGTATGTCCTGCAGCCCCTAGTCTCTGTCGCCAACATATTCCCAAATCCACACTCCCAGGTACCATCCTACCTCCAGCCCCTTCCTACCCACTCTGCAAGGGATGGGCTGGTCCCTGCCCAGGGACAAAGCTCAGGTACCTCCTGCAGTCGAGGCCAGGCTGATTCCAAAGGCAGTGCTGTGATGGACACAGCCAGGGCTGGGGGAGGCCCTGTCCTGCAAGAGGCTGGCAGGGACAGACGGATTTTTGTGCCTGGAGAGTGAGGGAATGCCAGAGGGCTGTGTCTCAAAAGGGTTAAATAAACAGCAGGGTCTGCCAAAAATATTTATCTCCTGTTATATATGCATGTGGCTGTGGCTCTCAGGAAGAGGGGTTGTGATAGAGGTGGGGGAAAGTATTGGTTTTTCCCCCCCTCTCATTCTGAAAACTCATGTTCTCTTCCTTAGCTCAGAAGGATTTCACTGGCATAGGAAGTAAAAGGTATCCTGTAGAGATGATGTTGCTTGGTGTCCCCTACAGACCCTTTATACTGGGATGCTTCAGTCTCAGCCATTCCTCCAGCCTCTCACGAGCCAAAAATGGCTACACAAATCACCCCTTTTCCTTCAATATTTAAAGGGTACAAAATGCCAGCTGCAACGTGTGCCCCCCTCAGATGGGTAATTTGGTATGTGCCTCCTAAAAGTGACCTTTGCTTGCATGATTTGGACCCAAATTGTTTAAAATTAATTTTACTTCCAGGCAGATTTGACAGAAACTCCAAGTTGCAGAGCAGTCAGGAAATCCTCAGGTTGACATGGCAGGCCCAGTGAGCACAGGAATTCCCTGTGAGGGATAGACCACATCATTTTCTTGCAGATGGGCACACTGGTCTCCACGTTTAATGCAAGGGACTCTGAGGGCTCTAACTTTGCCCCAAGCCCAAAGGACAAGGACTTGCAGTCCAAGGAGGATACACAGACCTAGGAGGGCTCAGCACTTTGCAGGGGGGTGAGGGTCTGACCCTACCTGGGGAGTTCTCCAGGAGTTTTGCCATGGGCAGGAGCAGTGGGTGGCTCAGGATCCAGCCACGTGGGCACGCTGGGGGACGCCTTGGGTAAACCTTTGTGGGCTGGAAGCTGGAGGGCACCGAGAGGCACCAGGCAAGGAGAGGCAAAAACCTTCTGTACTGTGTAATGGAAACTATTTGCCTGTACAAACTCCAGCCTGGTGGGCTGATGCTGGGCATGCCAGCCCAGTTCTGGCAGAAGTCTGATATCAAACCACTTCCAGAGCCTGTCCAGCTGCGCAGGGTTTTCATTGTGCTGCCCACTGCCATTATGGGCAATAAATGGGGGAAGAAAAAAAAAAAAGGGCTATTTTGGTATATTAACCTCCTTGTGGCCAGGTGAAAGGTTAAATTCACATGATTCATTGGCGGCTGAGAGACAGCACTTTGTTGCTAGGATTTTGGGGAATGCGGAGGGCTCCAGAGAAGGAGTCTCGCTAATCTTTAAGGGAGGGAGCCAGGCTCCTGTCTGACGGCTGCAGGCCCAGCAGCTCTGTGTTTCATTTCAGACTGTCACTCTCCTATCTCTCAGCTCACTCCCAGCTCCAGCTTGCTGCCAGATCTTGGGAACTGTTAACTCAGACAAATTTATAGATGGAAAAAGAACAGTTAGCCATTGTTCCTGGGGTGGGGGAGGGAGGAAAGTGAGGAGCTTCGGCCACCAAAGTCATGATGTAACCTGGTTGTTGCTTGGTTGGGAGAAACGTGCAAAGGATCTTCCTCTTCCCATGCCAGGGAAGGAAGTTGAGACCATTACGTTACTATTAAATGTTGGGAGGTGCAATGTTGGTGCCCAAGTCATTTGGAGATATTTGTACAGTGTTTCCATAAAGTGGAATCTCCCAGCTGGACATCTCTGGGGTATGAGCTCATTTGCTTCATCTCAAGTCTCGTGATACTGGGTGTTTTTCCTTCAAGCTTTGGGCTCTGGAGTAATGAGCTCTAATATCAACAGCAGCGTTCTCATAAACAGAGCCCCTGTCTATGTGGGATGCTGAGAGGAAACTGGAAATGGGAACATCTCAAGGATTAAAAAAGAAAAATCTATCTGGCAAATAAGAAGACCCTCAGTTCCTTATTATTCCTTACAAGTGTAATGATTTTGAGGAAGCATTGCTGATTTCATCTATTTTGGAGAAAAGTGGGAGACTGAGAAGTTGTTGTCTGACTGGTGCCGTGACCCTGATTTCTGGTTGGATACACTTCCAACCAGCCTTCATGGTGGAAATACTTTAAGTTGTCAATACAGCATTAAACCCTGTATCTTGAAAATGAGGCAGCACTCACTTACCTTAAAGTTTGCTTTATAGATTTTAGATGGTCTGTGGCTCCTGAACATGGGTCTCCTTTGGAGGTTTGCCTTCCCAAACTACCCAGAGAACAGAGGTGCAGATTCTGGTTGTGTTCACCCCCTACACAAATGTCCCTGCAGCAAGGCTGTACCTGTGTTACCTTCCTCATGGCTTCTGTAGCCCTTGCCCATCTGGAATCATTCCTGGTTCTTTGAGCATTTTTGCTTGCAGGGAAGGATTATGAAGGGTCTGGAGGGTGTCACCTGCAGGTGAGTCTACCTGGCCACTCCTACATGTAGTTCAGGATGAGTCCCTGCATCAGAGTGGGATAAATCAATTGTGTTTTTTATAGCTGCTTTGAATCCAGATTACCACTTTTTAAATCCTTACACGTGTGTACAGAATAGAAGGAAGCAAGAAATTTTTGATTTAAAATATAAATAGTGAGAAGTTATGCACTTAGTAAATCCAGCCACTTGAGAATCTGGCTACATAGAAGGTGGTTTCTTCTTCCAAGGTCTGAAGATTTGCAGAAGTCTGTTGTTTTAATCAGGAGACTGCATGGATTTTATTCTGAATGCCCAGAATACGGCATGGTCCCAAAACATGACTCTCCCTCATTTTAC
>VZTT01020295.1:0-48613 GCA_013400855.1 Buphagus erythrorhynchus
CAGAGATGTGAGCTGAGAGGCTCTGTCCTTAACAAAGCTGGGGATGTCCCATGACACCACCATTGCTTGGTGCTCACATTCACTGAAATGAAGGCATGTGCTGATGTCTGCTGAGCAGGGTGACAGTGCTAGTCCTGCTTGGTTTCTTCCTCATTATGACTGTTGTGGGTTTTGTTGAGCAATTCTTACTTAAACACTAAGCCCTGCTGTTCTCTGTTGCATTTATATCCTTACTCTTGCAGAAGACAGGGAGTGTTCTTTACTCTCTTAAGTAGGTATGGAACTGAGGCACAAAGAAGTAAGGACCCGATTTAAAATTTAGGCTCAGAGCTTATCACTTGTGAAATGTCAGCAGCCCTTGCCTAGAGGGGCCTTGGACACATCAGCACTGCAGTCTCAGCAATGTCAAGGAAGCCAGAGAGACCCACAGGAGTCCGAGGTTTTGATGTCCCCACAGCAAACCCCATGTCACAGCTGGATCAGACCCCTGCTTGGCTTTCACTCTTTTATCTCTTCCACTGGGTGCAGGTGTCCTTTCATTTTAGGAACATGCAGAACTGAGTCCTTGAGATTTAGCTGCAGGAATCTGATTCCAAACCTTGAGCCTTGCAGGTGAATTCCATCCTTACCACCAAACACCTGACTCCCCCAAAAGAAAAATCAGATTAAGATAATTTTAGAGGCATAATAGAGAAAATAAATGCAAATCTTTGCTAAGAATAAAAAACCCTACCACGATGGAGATCAGACACTGGCTTGTGGGCTCCTTGGAGAACCAGTGGAAGAAGCCAGAGTTATGAGCACTGGATGGCTGGAGGAATTTTGATCTTGCTTCAAATTTTGTTATGCTGTTTTTGCTTTAAAATGCAGGTTCAAAGGAAAAAAAAAAAACCATGACAAAACAAAGCATGCCAATGCTTTCCTCTTTGGCTTCAGGGCCTCCTGTTGAGGTTCCCTCATCACCATAGAGATAATATTGCTTGTTAGGCCTAAGACTAGCAGTTGGAATTCAAGTGGAAAAAAGACCTAAACAAACCCATTATAAATCCCCAATTACTTTCAAACTGTCAGGCTTATTAAAAAATGTAAATATCCTTCTCATTCTTGCAGAGAGTGTATAAAAATGCATGAAGCTAAAACTCAGCTGAGCTGAAAGGAGTTGATTTCTGAAATAACTTTGCTGGGAAAATGGCAGAAGTTGCTCTTGGATGGCAGAGGGAGGAAAAAGTACACCTGCCTGAGCCACTGGTCCCAGTCATCCTTACTGTGGGTGTGTTGCTGGTGCTACCCTGCCTTAGATCACTGGTGTAATAAAACTTTTTGGGCTTTTTTTCAAGAAACAGTCATGCAGGTCCAACAGAGGGACTTTCCACCAGCTGATAATTGCTGCACCCCAACTGCATGTGGCTGAAAGTGCCAATTTTCAGTATTTACTACTCACCTCAATGGAATTGTTTGTTCATTTATGTTTTTCTGCTTTTTCTTCTGTTTTCTGCAAATGGGAAGGGCACTTATCTTGTTCTCAAATTTGATCTTGCTCTAACTGCACAGGAGTTTCTCATAAGTCTGTCTTTAGTGCAAAGCCTTTCTTACCATGACCTACACCTGGATTCAACCAGGACTTGCTCAGGAGGTTGGGATTTTCCAGCAGTGCCAGCCCTGCAAAATGGTGAGGTTGTTTCTGGAGGGAACCAGACTTCCTTTCATTTTCTTCAACATGAGTTACATTGAGAACTTCCTTCCCCACTGCTATCCTATCCACCAGTTTTCAGGAGGGAATGTTATCAGATAAAGGAAGCTTAAGGTGTTAGTGTTAGGCAGAGTTAAGTGTCATCATGCTGCTGGTAGGAAGTGTTGGCCAGTGCTGTTCAGTGCTGGCTGCAAACTGGGGAAAAAGAACAATATTTCTTCTACTGGACTCAGAGCCAAGCATCTGTGACATTGGCAGAAGGGTAAAATGCTCCCTGGGGAGCCCTGGAAGGCAAACTGGCATGGATGTACCACGTGTGGGCAGTGGAATGGGATCTTACCTGATGTGGCACTGGTACTAGTTGGGGAAGGAAAAAGAAAGCAGCCCTTCAAAGGAAGGTAAGGAATTTAAACATCACATTATGACATTGCTATGTGCATACCAATACATGATACAGGACTGCCTTATTTTATCCAATAACCTGCATATACCTCAGAGGTGTGTGTATTAAAAGAGGAAATAGTTAGCTATTTAATTAAGGAAGCAAAATTGAAGAGATAACATAAAAAAAGAGCATAATTGCTATTCTGATCAATCATCAGCTGGGACTAGCTTAAAATGCAGCTACTTTAAAATCTCACTTGAGACTTTACAAGGACTGATGAACTTGGCACTTCTGCCAGTTCTCTCTGGAAAAGCCAGATAGTGGAATCCCCCTTTTCCACCCATTTGCAGGTGCTTTGGCACTAGTTATATTTTTTGTCTGGATGCTTATGAGAATCTGTGATTTTAATTTCTGAGTATTTGAAGGCATCCCCAGAGCCTTGGCAGCAGCATTTTCATGGCAGGGCATGGGGAGGCTGGAAGGGGAGAACTCCTCTTTGAGGGAAGAGTGTTGTGGAAGATGCAAGGGCAAAGCCTGGCCTCCCCCTGCAGCTCTGCTCCACATCACCTCGACTGCCTGCAGTCAGCTCCTGATGTGGAGCTGTTTGTAATATCCCAGTGAATGCCCTCTCAGCCTGGCAATCCTGCAGGGACCTGCCATCACCTCTGGCTTGACTGAGCATCTGAGAGGTTTTCTGCCTTGAGACTTTGCACGATGTGTTTCCAGAGCGAAAGGACAACAAGAGTTGACTCCGTATTAATGCCGGACTTTGAATGTTTTGACTCTAAAACTGAAACCCCATTACCTATTCCCTGCAGAGCTCCACTCTCTCCCTCTCTCCTTGCCTTCTCCTCTCCACACTGTAGCCTTTTGTATGTCTCAGGCATTAATCCCTCGCTGCCGGCTTGTGTAAATTAAAGAATAATAGAACTGCAGAGGCATAAGCTCGCAATGATGGGGAATGTGTTTGTATGCTAAGAAGCAATTTCAGTGAAAATTAACTCAATTTCATCTGAAATAGTGAAGACCGGCATAAGCTGGCAGATCCCCGAGGATGGTAAAATTACTTTGTCAAAGCTCTGCTTGCTTAAATTAACCAAGCAGGCACTCCAGGTTATTGGCAAGATGCAGCTAGTAACTAGGTTTTAATAAACAAAAATAGCTTTTTGGATAAATAAGAAAAGTGCAAAGCATCTTATATATTCTGCTGATGTGTTCATCTGTGTGTCCTCAACAGCAAGACCTTCACATTCCTCCAGGAGCTTTCACTGAGTCTCTGTGTCTGGCTGCTCTGTCTTCACAGCCTTTGCAAACAGGTATCAATCAGAAAATGCTTTTGGAGATTATCTTAGGTAAGACTTTTCCCAATGACTCACAGACTGAATGGCTCAGTCTGCAACACCAGAGTGTGGTAACAGCAACAGTTTCTAGAGACATTTTATTTTCAAATCAGAAGATGACTGTTGCTGAGTTTATGACTATTAAATTGCTCAAAATAAGATGTGGTGTCATAACAAAAATTGTTCTACACTATCACTGATACAGCAGATTTCCCAGATGAATGCATTGCTGCCAAAGGCCAAGTCAGGGTGTGAGCTTTCTCTTCCAGCTGGGAACTCAGGTCCAAGGGAGGTGAAAATTTCATCGTGACAGCAAGAGTGGCTCCGGGACTAGCTCAGAGGTTTTGTGAGTTGTCAGTTGAGAATGTGCTGGTTTTTAGAGTTTATTTTTGTTGGAGTTTTTTTGTAGTTTGTTTGTTTGTGTTGCTGTTTAATTGCATGTCTGAGGATCTTGTTCTGCAAACAGGCTTTGTTGTTGGAATTGTGAACTTTAGGAAGGACCCTTTAATTATTCTTTCGCCTCTTAGTCCACAACTGTCATGGAAGAAGATTGCTTCTTTTGGATCCCATTCCACCAGGTATCGTGATTTTGGTTTTGGTTCTAAGTATTCATTAGAAATGTCATTAACTGGACAGAAGGATAAAGGGCTTAGGAACCTCTCCATTGGCAGAGAATATGGAAAAGCTCAGAATTGCAAAAATACATAATCTCCATTGATTCTCTCTCCAAATGAGATCATCAGTATTCAAAGAGCACTCCATATTTAAAATCTTTGAGTATGTGTCATCTGTACCCTCATTGGAAGGATGGATTGTTCCTTCTTGCTTAGCCAAGTCATGATTTCTGGCACTGGGAGCTATTGCATACCTGTCCCAAGGACCCCAGCAAATGGGACTGTTAATGGTTTATCCAAGAAGAGTTGCAGAAGGACCAGACCAGTCAAATGGGAACATGAGGTGGAACCCCAGTATACAGGAGCTGCAGTTCCCTGGGTGGTTGTTAACTCCCCTCCTTTCCTACCATAAATCTCAGTATCTGCAGCAGGGAAAGCAGCTGCATAAAAGATTTGCTGAGCCATCCACTCATTAAAGTGTTTCACTGGTAAAGAAATACTTTCTCTCACTGTTGCATATTTACAGTTTGGAGATTGCTTGTTAGGACAATCTGAGGTTGTATTTTTTAGCTGTGTTGCTTTCAGATGTCAGGAGGAGACACTTGGTTAATAGCCCACAGTTCCTTTCCATGAACTCTAGTGCCCAGATTTGGGAGACAGGTGGCAGCCCCTCTCCTCATAAACAAAAACACAGCCTAGGAAATATGGGACCAGCTCTGTGTAAAATCACCTCCCTTTGATAGGATTAATTGCAGAAATGCCACCAACTTGTCGTTAAATCCAACAAATGCATTTGGAGCAAGGAATAAATCGCGTGGGGAGGCAGTGGCTCATTTGGACAAACATGCCCCGCTGAGACCCTTCATCACAGCCCTGCTCCATTGAGTTGTCCATCACTTTTGCTTCTTTTCCCCATTAATGCAGTGGCTGTGGTCAGAAAGGTGCCAGCTTTGAAACAACAGCCTCAAAACCAGCCAGGGAATAAAAGTGGCACCCTCCCCCCGCCCTGCTCTATCAGCAGCCTGTCTGCCTGCTCTGGCAGAGCTGCTATCTGCTCCCTGCATGCTGCTCCCGTGTTCTATCTGCTCCCTGCGCTGATAAGACCCAGTTCATCCATTGTCAGCCCTGCTGAGCCAATCTAGCTGCATTCGAGCAAGCTGGATTTTGTTCTGCATCACGTATCAATGACAACTTCCAGCCACGGCCTTGCTTTTAAAACCTGGCTGGTGAGGGTGCACGGAGCTCCAAGAGCAAAGCAGATCTTTAAACACAAAGGGAATTCAAAGCAGCTTATAAAAGGGCTTTGAAAATAGAGCAAATATGTTGTGGAAGCCATCAGGAGGGACTAGATAAACAGGGGACACCGGGATAGCCGCGGGCAGAGTGCTGTACTGTGCCACACCTGGAACAGGAGGGGTGCTGGGCAGGGAACACAGCGCTGTGCCTGCTGTACAAGCAGAAAGGAGATGATTTGTGATTAAGGCACAGCAGTGACACTGAGTGGCTGGAGACTGCTGCAAGCCATCTGAGCTCTGGGCTCCCTCTCCTGCAGGGGCCTTGTGAGAGGAGGCTCTGCAAAGGCAGGTCCAAGGTAGCCAGGAGGGCAGGGCAACCCAAGGATCCCACACCTGGAACCCTGTGCCCTCTGAGCTCCCCCTGCCATGTGGCACTCCTGGGTAGGAGCAGAAGGGTCTGGCCTCGAGTTCTAAGCAGGGTTGTATTGCAGCCAAGGCCTCAAAGAGCTATTGAGTAATTTGAATAATAAATAAAAACGTAGCCTTCAACTACGCTTTTATTAACTTGATGACACATTTTAATATCAAATTACTTTGATACTCTTGACTCAGAAGACTCTCAGAAGACTTAGAATGCTCCCGATGTAGGGGGAAAGTCAATTGCATAGATGCTTTGCCGAGTATGAAACTGCTCAAGTTCTAGTTTGTGTGTATTTCACCTTTAATGAACCTGACATTTTATGAGTCAGCACTGATGGGAAATGTGAAGGTTGTCTTTCAGGAACACCTTACTCCTCGTCTCTGCCTGCCAAGATGTCACCTCCTTGCTCTTTGCTCTCTTAGGCTGCCATGCTTTTCTCCAGCCTTTTGAACTTTCCCTAGTCAAAAGATTAACCCTACAGTCTCACATTGGAGAACTTACTTCAGCTGCAGAGAAACAGCAGTACAAGACAGATAAGAAAGTAATTGTACCCTGAGGAAGCACGAGGAGTGTCTGCATCGTGTACACTTGCTTTACAAAACAGCAGCTACTTATGCAAAGCAAGTGGCCTTTTAAAACCAAGACAGGGTACATGGAAAAGCCGTCATGGCAGATGCCTCATTAGACCTCTATCATGGCTACCTGGAGCACTTTCTGTCCTATCCTTATTTCAGTTTTCAGCTATGGGAGGTAGTGTGTCTCACTGCTTGCCTGCACTGTGTTGTGGCCATAATCCTGGGTCAGGGCAGACAGATTGTGAAAATCCAGTGTGAGAATCCTGAGGGAAAGGGAAGGGAAAGGAAAGGAGAGCTGGGGTGAACGTCTTTGCATGAGGAATTGGTGCCAGATCCAAAGTGAGATTTAGACCTGATCTAGGCTTTTTTTCCCCCAAGACATCTCCCAGTGCTGCCCAGAAGAATCACATGCTTTGTTTCTGTTTCCAAGGGTCTTAATATGGAAGCCTTCAAACTAAATATCAAAAAAGGTGGTTTTTTAGGCACTCCTAGAGATCAGAAGTGCCCAGGCAGGCAGCTTGTGTTGGTATCCTTCAGCCTTGCTCTGGAAGGGCCGTGATAGTGTAGAGAAAGATTGTGGATATGCAGGAAAAAGATCAGATAATGCCACGGAAGAAAATCATCAAAGTTTATTAACCACAGAGAGCCATTTTTTCAGGTGGGCAATACCTGACCTGAGGTCTGGGGGAGCAGGTAACGTACCCAGAAAGTCAGACTCAATATCCTCACCCTTTCTGTGCCCTTTCCTTGGTGCTTTCAGCAGCAGGGCAGCAGGCTGGATGGATGCTTGGCTTTGTTCACTGCAAAGCTCTCTTCTTTGAACCTCAAAGGTAAAAATAGCCAGAAATCTCTGACTCGGTTCACACAAGTGTCTTTGAGATGGGAAAAGCTTTCAATTGCTTCCAGCCCGGGGCCAGGGCAGTGCCAGTGACCATGAAGTAGAAGGCTCCACATCCCATATTAACCAGTCACTGCAGTCTTGTTCTCTCTTCTTTTCCTTTCCTCGACTTTGGTTTTTTTTAGCCTCTAATGAAGCACAAGTATCCGGAAGGAAGGCATGCCAGGGGTGACAGGGAAATGTCCTTCTGATCTCTCCTCTTGAAGGAAGATTTGGAACATTTTAATAAAGTGAATTAAGAACTTGGACACAAAAAGTAACCTGTTTCTCGGTGCCTGGTCCTTTAATCTTCTCCCTGAGCAGCTGATAAAGGCTTTCCTTAAAGAAACCGCCGGAACACAAAAGGGAAAATAAAAGAATGGGAGAATAGACTGAGAAGTGCAAGATGTTTAAAGGCACCCCAAAAAATGAAGCTGCTTGGGTGTTAATTGTGTTCTCTTTTCCCAGAGCCTGTTTCTCTCTTTCGTTTCTGATTTTGGATCAATGCTAGAGGCTGCAAAGCTAAACCAAGGAAGGAAAAAGCCTTTGATTAGACAATCTGAGTGGTAAAAAAGGTATTGAACAGAAAGTGCAGTCAATGAGCTACTCAATACAACAATTAGAAGGTGAAACTTTTTCTTTCCCTTTCGTAGCAAGAAACACCTCTGCTCTGCTGGAAGGAGGTAGGTGGGAGGAATTCTCCCCATTCTGGTTCCCAATTGTCTCCTGGACCTATTCAATTACAAAGAAATATATGACCTATAAAACTGGCCCATTTTCATATTACCCAAAACAGTCTATAAAACTATCTGGCATTTAAAGGGACTCACACAGTGTTTACAGTGACAAGATTAATGTTGCAATAAATTAATAAAGATATGTAGGAAAAATGTTGCCTCTACAAGCATTCCTAGAATATTTCTAATTATAGAATCTTTCCAACACTGCTGGCTACATAAATGGTTACACAGCTGAAGCTTTGTCCAGACAGGGAACTGCCCTGTTCCATGGGAATTACGTGTGAATAAGATCTGAGAAAGTTGAGTGGATTGGTCTGACACACTAATACAGTAATTCATGGATTTTTTTTTCCCCTGTCCTAATGGTTGGAATTACTACTATAAAACTGGATATCTTAAAGGATAGTGTCCTTTCCCCCAGGATTCTGAAGCATGGGAGGATCTCAGGGTGCTGCAGTTAGCTCAACATGTGCTACCCTGGATTCCTTCAAGCAGGTCCCTGGGAGCCAGTGGCACCTGGAAGAAGGTCCAGTTAAGCACCAAGTGGGTCTTTGCAGAATCAGCTTTCACCAAGGCTGCAGCATTCAGAGCACTGTCAGTCTCCTGAGCTACATTTTGAGCTGAATTTGGTTCAAGAACATGGTGTCTCCTTCAGCCTGGATGGCACCTACCCCAACCCAAGGCAGACCCTGAGCTGCCTTTGCTGTGGTTGTGCCAGGGACAAAGGGTGTCATCAGAGGCTCTCTCAGAACATGGGCAAGCAGAAGAAATCTGTGACTCAACTCTTCCACCCACCAGGCAGCCTCAGATATCAAAGCCACAGGAGTCCCAGGGGAGCCTTATTTATTCCTGATGCTTCAGTTTGAGCTTGTCTTTGAAGCCTAGATCTCACAGCAGAAGAAGAACTGAAGAGCCTCTCTCTCCCTCACAGTTTCAGGCACATCTACAGCCATTTTTAGCCACAGACCATACCAGCCAAATAAAAGTTGGGTTCACATCACAGCAGCATCCAGTGCTGTAAGATCGAATTTCTCATTTTTGCCCCCTCACCTCTGAGAGGCTGCAGCCATTCCCTCCAGTCCCTGAGACTGTTTTGCTATCTGGTTTTCCCTCCAAGCATCGACTGCCCACAAACAGCTGGGGCAGGAAGGGTTAACCTCCAATTCCCTCACTCCTGACCACACAAAAGTTACAAATCCTCTGTGCTACTGCTGCTCTTGATCTGCAGTGTAAAGGGAGAAAAAAACCCAACCCAAACAAACCAGAGATTAAAAACCAGGTAGGTTTTATAGATCAGCTGCAAAAGGAAAAGCAAAGAGATAGAGCAGAGGAGCTGGGAGGGAGCAGCCCTCAGCTGGCACTACACAGGCTTTGCTGTTCACCTCTTTTACTACATCCTTTACTGTCCTATAAACATGGCTAAGCCCTAGCATCACCCAGCAGCATCCTTACACCTCACAGAGCCCTGTGCCTCCATCCTGGGAAACGCCAGATCTTCCTCTGCCACCCATATACTACCTCCTGTCCCACTGAGAGCTTTATAGGGCAACTACCAGCTCCACTGGCAAATAACACCTTCCTCACACAGCTCCTTTTGTGCTCTCTTTACAACCACAGATTCACAAAATACTCATTTTTCTTATGCCTTCTCCTCCTTTCTACTGACCCTGTCCCTCCCCATCTGCTAATATCCTGTCTCTTCCTATCTTACTTTCTATGCATTGTTGCTCCCCAAATTGTCTTTTTCTTTGGGTCCAATTTTTTCTGATTAGCAAAAAAATAGAATGAGTCCAGGAGCTTTGTGATTTTTGTTTTCAAGCACACATTTTGTTTTGATAAACTGCATTGTTTTGTCTATAGAAAAGTATTAACTGCTTACATCTATTTTCTCAAAGACCGCACATGAATATTAAAAGGGATTTATTCCTACAATGGCTTCGGGCAGTTGAGTAATCCATTATAGGCTGTCATATCACACTGTGGTAATGTGAAAAGCTGGGAGTCCCTCCAATAATATTTATTAGCAATACAGGCACATTTTCACGTTATGTTTTTTTCCCCCCTTCCTGCGATAAGTTCACGTATAAAAATATTCATTAATTTCTTTAAGCTGTTGCTTGATTTTAATTATGATGGTGATAATGATGATTTAAAACAATAAGTGAATTTCATGCAAGTGATACTGACCTGGTTTACTGCATTTATTTTAGTATGCACCAGAATTTAAGGCCTGCAGGCCACCTGGATGGTTCATTTGGCCAGTATTTCCCTCCCTCCCCAGGGTCTCCTGTGGACCTGCAATGGAGAAGTCCACAGGAGTGGGCTGTAGGGCTGTAGAACATCTGCTTTGGGCATAGGAGGGTGGGGAAAGGCTTTTCTCCTTCCCCCCACAACACCAAAGCTGTGCAACAGAGATGGGTGAGAGCAGGGTCCTCACATGAGGCTCTGACCTCACCTTCTGCCTCCTGTCCTCACATGTGAGCTGCTCTGCAGTCATTTGATCTGCCTTTCTCTGGACTTCTTCCACAGGAGGTTTCAACCTTTCTCCTACTCCCCCATCTGAGTCTGGGCTTTTCCTTGCTGTAATTTTTTGGTGGCAGCACCTGTTCTTCAGCTATGAGCCAGAGCTGGAGCTCAGCAGCTGTGTCTGCACCGACCAGCACTGAGACACTGCAGAAACTCTGCTGTGTTATTCCAGGCTGCTCCCCCAGGAAGATGCTAGGCCATGAGGATGGGCTCCCTGAACTGCTTTGTTATTTCCCTGTGGGGCCAGCCAAGAGTGCAGCAAGCACAGCAACTGCAGTGACACAGACTTCCTCTCCACTGGGACCCAAGCCAAGACTGGTTCCTTATTTCACTGAGGCTGAGCTGCTGCCAGAGGCTAATGAATGGTGGTCAACAGTGAGCTGACCTTCCTCTGAACTCCTGATCCCAAGGTGAACAGCTCCATTTATCCAGAGCTCACTACTGCCAATCAGCTTTTCTACATTCACCTTCAATTGGATCTGATGAGGAGGGCAATCTGTGAGTGGTGTTGTTCATCTTGGATGGAGGCAGCACATGGAGAAAATTCTTGCCTCCATCTCTTGCTCCTTCTGTTTATACACACAACCCAAGCAGAGCATGACCTGCTGGCAAACACATCCTGGAGATGGAGAATATAAGAAGCCCACATCATCCTATATGACAGTCTGCTGTTACACTGGACTAGGTATCAAGAGCTTGGAAGCAGCCTGTGGGGGGAAAAAAAGGTTTTCTCCAGAAAATTCTATCTTGGTTGAACTGTGCTGTGATGCTGAAACAGCAGGGTAATCCAGAACAGCTTTGATGAGTGAGGAACAGTAATGGGGTTGTGTAAAATGTTCATTAGTCCCCACGGGTCAGGCATGGCTTTGCAACACCTTCAGAGTCATTTTTACTGGGCACATGTGTGGAGAGGGGCTCAAGAATGGGTGGGGTGGGAGTGGAAGAGGCTTAGGAGCATCACTGTTGGCCTCTGTCTTGCCCTTATTTCAACCTTCTCCTATAGTTCACCACTGTGTCTCCTATCCCCTCAGTTGTCACTGCCTGTTATGTGAATAAAAACTGCTTTGAGATTTTGCCAGAGCACATCAGCTTGTGTTTGCTCATGGCCACATGTGGGACCAACATCTGCAGGTGGAGCTGGGCTTGTGTATGGATGCAGATGGTCCATGGTGTGAGTGGGAGGATGGGAGTGTGCACTGAAACCTCAGGGCTCACCTTCATGGCCCCTTTGCAATTCATTCTGCAGCCAGACCTCCCTGGCCTATACTTGTGACATAATGATTGTCTCCACAGCAACCAATTATGATGATGTAAATAAACTCTCTATGATATTATTGCACTGCATTGAAGAGAGATGGAAAGTGGTCAACAACAGATTGGGGCTGGGGGAAGAAATAGTTGTATAGATAGTAAAAGATAACTCTAGCTGGTCATGAAGGTACTAATGACCCTAAACTATATGCAAAAAATTGGCATTTTCAAGATCTTTGTTTCTTACTAGCAATAATTAAGAAAAGCTCCCATTCAGTCTCTGGTTAGTTCTCCTGAGGAAGCCCCTTATGGCCCAAATAACAATGCTCAAACTTGGACATCAAATCCAGGTTTCTCTTTTCTTGGTGGGCTAACAGGAAAATCTTCCTGAAGCTGGTGGACAAGATGCCTGTTCTCCTGCCTTTTGTGAAAAATTTTTATAAGAATGCCCTGGCTTTGGATGAGTGTCTTTGGCTCAATATTGAAGTTTGATCACCTTACACAGACTGAGTGGTTTGGAAAGGAGTTGTCTTTGTTCCTCAGTTTCTCTCTCCTCATTTATATATTGCTCTGTGGTTGGAAGGGGGTGCTGCAATGGGGCTTTTCTGTGGGCATTCTAGGGCTGAGGTCATGGAGTCCCTGAAAGTGTCCTCAGGGGATGCAGAAGAGAAGTGGGTTCTCATTCTTCCATGTGAAGTGAAATTCTGCATCCCTGTGTCCCTGTTCTCAGCATCCTGTTTGCTCTTTGCTCATCTCATTGGTCTCCAGCCCCTGCCAGGTGAAGCCTCTTCCCTTGGTTTGCTGCTGTGGCTGCCAGCCTGTCTGTCCCTGCATCCCAGCCTGCCACTGAGTGGCTGCTGGAATCTCACTGGGATCAATATGCAACACCACATCTCTTCTCCTTGGAGGGTTGAGAGGATTTCAGTCTCCTGCCCCATGTGTAAAACCTGGCACAGATTTTTTTTGCTCCCCTCCTTCCCCCAGCATGGTGCTCATTGAACTTCCCACAATTCCCAGACTGGGATGGAAGTTGTGTTTTCCCTTCCTGTGATAATGATGCAATCCCACCATGAACTGGCCACACCAGTTCAGTTGTTTGCTCAGCTTCAGTTGTTTTGGTCTCAGCAATGGGGGTCCTTTTCCCTGAGCCCTCAAGAACACTTTGGAAGCTGAGGTCAGGGACCCTCATGTCACTGTGGGTGCCAGCCTGGGCACATTATATATCACAAGGGCAGTAGCCAAGTGAGAGAGCTCTTCCCCCAGCCAGCTGCGAAGGACTCATTAGCCAGCAGCTATTTAGGCAGTGGCACTGCAGCAACTCTCAGTCAGAAAAAGCTGATTTGTGGCAGCTCCCTCTTCACACTGAGACTGCACTGATCAGGAATATAAATACTGCTAATCCTCTGCATTAATACCAGCAGCTTTGATCATCTTTCCCCATTATCACTCCCTTGCTGTTAATAAAAGTGATAACCGTGGGGGAGAAGGGAAGGGGGACTGGACTAATCAGTTTGCAGTTAGCAGTGCTGTAAGTAAACTAAAAGGTCTGGAGACCAGGGAACTGAGGGAACCCTGGAGAAGTGGTGTTAAATAAACACTTTTGTTCATGCAGGATGGAAAAATGAGACACCCAAGGCAACCTGCCCTTAGTGACAGTGTTCCTGGACTACAAGAAGGAGCCCAAGATTAAATTTCCAGCAGGAACTTGCTACCAGGGCATGTTTCTCTTCCATCTGAAGCAGCTGGCTGGGTGGCTTTCAAGTTTATTTGAGTTGGTGGGAAAGAGGCAGGGAGGGCACTATGTTTCCAAAGAGTAAGATAGGTATTTATGGGTTTCTGCTCCTTCCACCTTCTTCAGGTTCACACATGCCCTAAGCTCTCTTGTTCTATTGTGTCTAGCTCTTCTATTGGAGTCTCAATTACAAAAGTCATGCCCAAGCTTTGGAGAGACTTTTCTTGGGATGGGAGTGGAGACAATGTATTTCCCTATGTGGATCCCTACTGATAGCTCAGGCAGACTGGGCAAAACAGATAGTGATTGATAGTATTTGCTTATGATGACTCCTGATGGCATTTTGAGGAAGAATGGGGAGGATAACTAATTTGCTCGCCAGAATCTTAGCTTTTGAACAAGATAATTGAGTCTCTTGCCTTCATATTGAAAAGATAAATGTGCCTTGAGAATGGCCAATTGTGTGTGATTGTGTCTGCAGAGAGCCTGAGAATAACGAAAAGCAGGTGCATCACTTGCACATTAGTTACCAGCTTCCCTGATAGGCACTTAAGTGGCCCCATTATTAACCAGCCACTGCAGGGCTGGAAGGGCAGGGACATCCCTGACACAGAAGTGCAAAGGATCTATAAGAAATGGCACCTCATTCAGGTTTTGAGTGTCCCACTTAGAGCTGGATATTGAGGAGAATCTGGGAGAGCACCAACAGCCTTTGGTTTTGTACTGACTGTGGTTGATAGCAAGGCTGAGGGAGGAATGCAGGGATCCCTGGACCCAGATGTGGGGGAATCATGTCAAGTGTCTGAGGCACTGGGGCAGAGTGAGTGAAGAGTGGAGCAGGACAGTCCCTATGAGCCCAGCACCTCTGCCACATTCCTCACTCACTGGCCTCTTGTTTTCTTGGAGGGAAAGATGGCTTCATTTGGTGTCACCTTTTCCTCCACGAATTTTCATGGTGCATCTTCTGGCCTTTACTCCTGCAGAAATACTGAACAAACAGCTGCCCTTGCAGAGACCATTCTCTTCTTGTTTTGCCTTCAGCTTGCCCCAGTCCCCACCCTTCCCACTGGATTGCTGAAGAGTGGGATGGGGTGGGTGTAGTCCTTGTGTTTTGCCTTGAGACCGCTCAGGCTGAGGTCCAGCAGCAGCAACACAGCTCACCTGGCCTGAACAGAGGCCAGACAGCAGCTCTGCTCCAGCCCTGCAGAATGAAGCTGTGAAAGAACAACATCCTGCAGTTTGAGGAAGCTGTGCCCACATCCATCTATCAGTGCAAGCCTCCATGGCTGGATCAAAGCACCAGCTGGAGCCTGCCCAGTGCTCCCGTTCCTGACTCACTCAGCCCCATCCACCCAGAGCCCTTCCCCACTGTATTATTTTCATGCTCTCCTTTTTCTAGTGGCATCAAGCCCAGAGCTTTCACAGGAAAGGGCAAATGGGCTGGGACTCATTCTAACAGCAAAAGGGAACTTGCAAGAGATTCACAAACTTCTGGATGGGGCCAGAAGGTCTCTTTTTCTGCAGCAGCTGGTTGGAGATAGCAAGATTCGCCTGAACCTTTGATAATTAAATTCTCAGCTGCCGAAGAGCTGGCTGCCTGGCTGCCAGATAAATGCTGTTTCCCTTGAATTAGTGTGGAGCCAAAGTGACATCCAATGGCTGGTTAGGCTCATCAAACTGGCTGTTCTCTACAGCTATCCCAGGGGATGGAGCCCAGGCGGCCATTTGCCAATGGAAAAAGGTAACTACTAATTCCAGGCACGTATCATCCTGCTGAATTTATCACATCTGCAGTTCAGGTACTTTTAGACTTCCTGATGTCATAATACTCCTTTATACAAGAGCTTTCAGGGAAAGCTCCCAAATATGCATTAGACAAAGATGTAATAAGACAGGTCCTGTATATTAAAGAGCTACTGCCAGCTCAAATTTAGTCTCAAATTTAGGGTTGAATTGAATGAACTATTATAAAGCCTGACACCATCAGAAACATTCTTGTACTACTTATTTTTTGGACAGAAGTTGGAAGAAAAATTGTGGGGGTGCTATTTCTTTAGGGGAAAGCAAGTGCCACCTGCAGGGCCTGCAGACAGGGCTGCAAAGTGACAATTGAAGAGTCAAGCACTGATAAACATGAGCATAGTACTGAGCCTCATCCCCCACGCTGAGAGAAATGGAAAATGCAAACAAAGAGGTAGAAATAGTGGAGAGCAAATTGGTTTTCAAAAACTCTTCCTGTTTCAGTCATCTCAGGTACTGCTGGATGCAGAGTCCCAGAAGTGTGGTGATGGTTTTTAAGTGGCCAAGGTCCCCTGTGTTCCAGCTGCCTGTGTCAGGACAGCCAATTATTATTGCAAGGTCACTGATGCACTTTGTTATATGCTGGCCAGGGTCCTTGCTTGCTAAGAAAGGGCAGTTTTAAGTCAGATAGACCAGGCTAAAGAGCTGTGCAAAAGCTGACACTGAGAAACAGATCTGGACACCAGCAGTACAGAGGTTGTTATCCCCACAGGCTGATGGGAGGGGAACAGAGCTTTGTCTGTTCCATTTAGGAGATACCTCGAGTGAATCTCCTTGCTGGGTCCTGATGCTGTGAATCCTAAGAGGCCTCTGACATCAGCAAAGTGTGGTGGATGGGTGGGAAGGGCAGCAAGGACTGGGGGAGCTGAGCTGTGTGTGACACAGCTCCCACAGTGAGCCCAGGGAGCAAGGGGAGGGCTCCATGCTTGGCATTAAATGATGGAGGAGGCAGGGTGGGCTGGCAGGAGATGGCTCCTCTCTGCTGTTACTGAACATCTACTCACCAGGACTAAACAATCTGCTGGCATTTAAATAGTAAATATCAATAAATCATCTGGAAGTGTGCCCATCCCAGGCCTGATGAATGTGTGCTGGTGAGAGCTATGCTCAGGGCCACCTGCACTGGCAGCTCAGTCCCCCTGCCACTCACACACAGCATGAAGGAGGCACAGGAACAGATCATGAAGGCTACTTACACTGACATTTTCTTTGAGAAAGAGTCGAGAAAAGCCCTCAGTCCCAGAAATTCAGCACTAAAACATCTGTTTCAGCACAAAACCACAAGCACCTTGGTGCTGGGAACACATATTTATCTGCAAAATCAAAACCTTTCAAAACCATGTGTCATTGACTGATCAGCCTGATTTGCTGAGCTTCCTTTTGCGAAGGCCAAGCTGGAGGTAAGAGTTTTGATTGCCTTTTTGAGCTGAGGAAGAGCTTCTTTCCCAGCAGTAGTCTGCTTGGCCACCTGTACAAAGCCTTGCAGCTCACAGCTATGCCATGAGAGCTGATTACACCTTGGCTGACCTGCCTTGACATTTAGTTGTTTAGTAGAGCCAACTCTTTGTTTACAGTAGAGAGAGCTTGTTTGTCTGACCCTATCAGGGATTAGAAGGGCAACTAATATTGACTAATGTCAAGTGGCTCTGCTGTACAGAATGGGGTCTCCTGAGGCCCCCCTGCCATTAGCAGTACTCACAACTGGGGCCAGCAAAGTTACAGGTTTTCATTAGCAAGAGTGTTAGTGAAGGACTTTGATAGAGATCCAAAATGAAGTGCAGAAGGTAAGGATGCTTGGCAGGGCTCTTAGAGGAGAGAAGCTGGCAGCAGCTGGTATTCAACACACACCAAGAGCTTAAAATGGCCATTCATTGATTCCTCATTTAATTCCTTGGTATCTCATTTAATTCAGGCAGCTGTTGGGGGTACCAGGAGCGCTGCAAATCAAGGGTATGACTGGCAGCTGTAGCACAATAGTTGCCATGTGCAGCATAAAAAATGAACCTGCTCATTGGATAACCAGCCTCCTAAAAGAGCAGAAACCCAGTCCTCTGTGGCCAGGGGAACCATGCTGAGCAACTGGCATATGAGGGCCAGCAGCAGGCTCTGTTTTTGTTTAGCTAACTAATTTTAATTTCACAGCTGGGGATTCTTATTCTAGCAGAAATCATTCCACATCTCTCACTGCGTGGTCAGATGATGATCTGGTGTGTGGGATCTTATGTTTAGACCTCAGCTTCACTGTCTTTCCTGGAGAGTGGAATTTCCTCTTGGTGAAAGTGCCATAGCTCCATGGAAATGCAAATCCTCCAAGGCCTGTGCTGATTTACTTGAGGGAAGTTGCTGGTTCAGTTTTCTGTTTTATGCTCTGGAGATATTTTTACTCTACTGTGGCCTCCAAGCAAATCCAGTTTTAAACTCCTCCCTGCAGGACTCTCCTAGTTATGTCCCTCGATTGAAACCACAATTGCTGATGGTGCTACAGGGTTTACCCATCATAGGTGATTTGGAGGGTAACTCCCCCAGAACATGGTGTGCAGTTGTGGAAAATCTTGGCTACCCCTTTTGGCTTTTATCAGTCCTATTTCAAGTATATGATGGCTTTATTTCTCCAGGATAGAAGGACACCCATCTGATTTGTCTGGAAAAGCATTCAGCCGAGATAAAGCACAAAAAAATACCCAGAAAAGTCTGACCTTCTTCTGGCCAGTTCCTTTCAGTTCCCTTGGTAACCATCACCTTGACGTTGTGGTATTCAAAGACAACTTCTTAACTTTTCAGAGAATATAACAAGGAGCTGTTCAGGCAGGGTCAGTAGGAACTGGGAAATGTGTTTCCTTTGCTCCCTGGAAAGAGGCAAGGTGTCAGGCAGGGAGGTGACTGGTAAGGGGCAGGCTGCTGTTCCCTCCTCCAGCGACTGTGAGCTGATTTTGGAGAGGTATGAGAACAGCTAAGGTACTTTTTGTCTTCCCTCTCAATACCCCTCTTGCAGACCTGGCAGGGAGGATGAAATCTGGTTTGGGTTAGCTCCCTGGCATCTCTCTGTTGAGCATTCTGGGGAAAGTTTTACCCTTTGAGTGATGTTCTCTGCCCCTGCAGTGGCTTCTTGCTGGGGCTCATTTCTGTGTGGTGGTCACTCCTTTTCTCTCCACTCAGGGCAGCACACACACACTTCTGCCTGGGGTGGGGGCTGGGGTGGGCTCCCAGCCCTGGCTTTGTGGGACAAGTGGTGCCATTCATTGGGAAGCTTGGGAAACCAAAATGGCCTTTAAAGTCTGGCACAGCTCCCTGAAACACTTTGGATCAGTTTATTCCCAGTTGTTGCTTTGCACCAAAGCGTTGCAGTACAATCCCACACTCAACACCTCCAGGAAGACCTCCCAGGAGGACAATAATTTTCATGTGTGATTGCTTTGTTGTGTCAGTCTGGGAATACATGTGTAACTCCAGCTCCCTTCCCTTCCTTGCCTCAGGATACACTAGAAGACAGGCCCAGCATTGCTGACTTTGCCAGTTCACAGAGAGGTCCTGTTGCATCCAGAAATTATCCTGCCCAGTCAGTGTGCAGAGTGGGTATCTTCCAACTGCTCCAAGTGAGGGATGCAATGAAAACATCTTGTCTAGATGACAGTCAGGGATCCTCTGTTTGGCACTGGAATATACAGGCAGCAGCCCACGGCTGCCAGTTCCTGCTGCCTTGTGTCCTCCATGCATATTTAAAGCACACGCCTGCACAAACCTCTACCCTTGTCACTGCACACATTCAATACATATAAAATGTACTCCTGTATTTATTCATAGGTACATGCTCATTTATCAAAGAGGCAATCTCTGTTGGCATCAATATAATAAAGGGTCTCTCAAAGCAGTACTGCCAGGAGCCCTTTTTCCCCAGGGAATGTAATGCTGCCATGAATATGACAACAAGTAAACATGGGATAATGCTGCATCAGAGGGCAATAATTCTGGGGACACAAAAGGTGTTGGTTAAGGGACATGGAAAACAGTGCAAGTGCAGTGACTTTCTCTTCTCCCTTGGGGGAGTTACATATTAGTCATCCTCTCTGTTTTGTACATGACCAAAGGCAGGTAGGGCATGGAGGAGATAAGTGACATTCCCCTGCCTAGCAACAGCTATTGATAACCAAGGGAAATCAAACATGTGTTTGAACTGCTCCCATGTGCTGAGCTCCATTCATTCACCAGCTTAACACCTCTGGGAGCTGGTCTGGTCAGAGGAACCAGCCAGACATGATCAAGCTTCAGACTGAAAGCTGTGTGACCAGGTTTGCTTGTACATGTAAGTTTGTGCTGGATTCATTTTTGGTGTCCTTTCACTGCTTTCTTTGGCTGGGGGACTATGAATACCCTTAGGGCTGAGGAAGATGGCAAACCAGTGCTGTGGTTGGTATTCCTCAAACAACAACTCTTCACACAAGGAGTCAGTGTGATCATGGGCATCAGCTGAGCATGAACTGCTTGATGCCAACTCCTGCATTTAAAGGAGGCCTCAGTTTCCTGCTCAGCTACACAGAGACCCTTTATCTGTTCTCCAGCCATTTTAATGCTGTGGATGATTTATGGTTGCATGCAGAAAAACACACAGAATGTCTGCATTCCCATGTCTGTGAGGAGGTCTGCTTCCCATTTGTCACTCGAATTCACCACTGGGGAGTCTGCTTGGATGATTATCTCCTGACAATGAGATATTGGCTATGGTCTGGGATTGCTTCCTTGTATTTACACTATGGTCATAACCATGAGGTTTTTCACAATTTCTTTTCGATTCCTCAATATTTGGCCAAGTGTTAGTTCTTAGTGAAAATGCTTACAGATCTTGACACTTCATAAACATGAATGGGAATGACAATTTGGATTGTTTGGATTGGTAAGGATGTGCAATGCCTCCCTTGTCCTTCCCCAGAGTTACTCTTTGAGACATGAAAACCCTTTTTTCCATCCCTGGCTATATTTATACTGCCTTGTTGAAGCAAAACTGTTTCTCTTAAGTTTTGGTGGCCTTTGATGCTGGAGGATGTGAGAATCATAGTCACTGGGGTGTTCATCCTGACAGTGCCTTTGTGAGGTGGTACAATGCTATTATTTCCCCCTATTTACAGAGGGAGAACAACACACCAATGGTTTCATGAGGCACTTGGGGCAGTGAAGATTTAACCTGGTTACCTGTAGGTCAATGTGTTTTGCTGGCTGGATGCCTGCAAGGCATCTTACTTTCCTGAGTATAACTGGTTCTATGACACAAGAAAGTGTTTTGGTGATGGTTCCTTGGTATCCTCCCATGGACCTGACGTGAATTATGAACTTCAGCTGACAGAAAATAATTTTAAAGCTGCTCTCAGCTGGCAAAGCTTAGAAAAGCCTTTATATGGATTAGCCCACTCGCTGTGGGCAAGCCCTGGAGATGAAAGGAGTTTTTTCCCCTTCCCCATCATGGTGAGAAGTGCATCACATCCTGGCAGAACAGCAACATCCCAGTGCCAGCCAACCCCTGCAGAGCAAATGGCATGTGGTGTCAGGGAATGCTTTCAAACAGCTGGCTGGCAGAAGAGAATTCATCCAGATGAGTCTGAAAATTTATATGCACAGCTGATATTGCTGGAAAGCAGAACTGGCATGGGAATAGCTCACAAAGTGGGGATGCAGGGGAATCTTCAACTAAGGCTTTTATCTATCAAACAATTCAATCAGCTTGGGTGCAGCACAAAAGAGCAGTGTACACTGAAGCAGGGAGGGGAAAGGGGGCTTCTTTTGCCTCTATTTATATACCTGAGAAGCTGCCCTAGCAATGAATAATTGCAAATAATAATCATAATATCAAAACCAGAAAGGGCAAAGAAAGAGCAGCTCCCTCCCTCCCCCTCCCTGGTGCTGGTGTTTGAGATGTCACTCGGATATGAAGCTGAGCCTGCTTCCAATGGAAGGAGGCTGGCAGTCAGTGTATCTTTATCACAATCTCTTTCATGCTCTGATGAGCTCTCTACCCCGTGCAAGAGCAGCAGCAGCAGCACAGACAGAGATAACAACCTGTCTCTGAGCAAACAGAAAGACTTGGGCTGAATACTTTCCTAATTCAAAGAAGACCCCTTGTGTGTTTTTCCAAAGTTGGCTGCTGGCTATTTTTTATTCCCCCCCTACTTTGTGCTAAAGCATGTGATGGCCTGTGCCTTTCTCCAGCTAAAAGGTCATTGATTTTTCACATGGAGGAATTATCAGGTTCATCATCTTCTGCAGATTATAATGAACAGTATCCTTTTTCTGCTTCCTGAAATCTCAGCACTGGTATCTGAGCTTGGAAGGGAAGCTTGAAAGTACAGTTTGTTTTTAACACTGGAGAAACAGTGTCATGCTCTGGTGAGGTGCTGCAGGGAGGCCTCTGGTCTCATACAGAAGTCAGAAATCTGTTGTGTTGATGTGCTGACCCTCTCTAACTCTGCTTCTCTGGGCCAAGGGAATGGCTGGTCAACCCAGCATGCTTAAACCATTTCTCTTTTCATTTTTTCATTTTGATGAAAGGAACAGCTCTGGATGGAAACTTTGGACCCATCCCTTGTTGAACCACACTGAAAGGGGAGCTTTGAACCTTGTGATCACCATCTTAATGCATCCTCATTGCATCACTGGGAGATGCCCCTCCTTGGCAGAAGAGACCTGGGGGAGGGTACAAGCTGTGGTTTCCAATTTGTGCTCTGAGACTTGTGATGGGGACAGTGAGGGGAAAATCCTCCCTCGAGCACAGCAGTGGCTTCAACAGAAAGGATTAATGAGACAGTTCTGTGGCAAAGGGAATCCAGGCTAAGAGGAGAAATCACATCCCACAAGAACAAGGGATGTGATTTCCCTCTTCCCTCAACAAAACTTTTTCAGAATTTCACCCCATTTCATCAGTTTGAAATTTCTGCTCTGGTTTTGGAGAAACTGGGATCAAAGGCCATGACTTCAGATGATGCATCATACACTAGGTGGATGAAAACATTCACTTGTGAACCCAGTGCTGAACTGAGAGCTGGGATGGAGGTGCACAGCTCCAAGTCCTTTTTTCTTATCTGAAGACCCCTGTCCCCTCTTTTTTTTTTCCACGTCAGTGATTAGTCAACAACAAGAGGGGAGATTCATTAGAAACTTCTCTAATGACTTCTTTATCTTTCATCCTTTCAGATTTCTGTCCCTGAATCTCTCCTGAAGTCCCCCCATCCCCGGCGTTGAGCACGATGTGATCACTGCACAGAGCAGCTCTCTGAGCAGATTTCATTTCGGCTGAAACAGGATACCTGGAGGAAGGGAGGCAGGGCAATGGGGGAGCAGCGCCGAAGGAGAATTAGTTGACAAGGAGAAGCATGTGAAAGAAAACAAGGAGCACTTGGGACTTTGGATGAAAAGTAGTTCATCCCTTTTCAGCCCATTAATAAGTTAATAACTTATCAGAGATTAACTTAACACCTTGAGGCACAGAAGACATTGCCTTGTTCTCACATTAGCTTGGCTCTATTGTAATTCCTTTATCTTACCTTTTTTCCCCCTCAGCTATTGCATGCTCACCTGGGGCCACACTAATATAACAGCATAAGATTCAATTACAAAAGACTACAATAAGAGTGCAAAATTCTCTTCCTGACATGCTGAATCAGTGCTCAGAAGCATTAATTATTGAGTGGCTAGCAGAATAATTTTTTTAAGTTGCAGTGGAAAAAAGAATGAACCTTATGGTATCTCCTGTGCACAGAGCAGCAATTCTCCCACTGGGGTGTCCTTGGCTTTGCCAGCTCTTGGGGCAAGGCACAGGCAGGAGGGACAGGGATGGGACTGGAGGAGCCAGGAAAAGATGAGGTGTTGAGAAGGAAAGGAGAGGATTAGAGAAAAGAGTGCCAAGCTGGCACAGTCCCCTCCTGAGGAAGGAGAGCCCCAGGGATGTTTGGTGCTTTTTATTTCCCTTGGTCTAAGCACAAGGCTTTTTATCACAAAGGAGAGGAGGGAGCCCATGTGGGGGGAAAGATAAAGGCCTGGCCACCGGGTCTCTGCTCTGCCTGGATGGGGAATATTCTTATCAGCCCATTTGATGTGTTCCTGAGAGCCTCAGCATTGTGTCCAGCACTCAAACATCCCTGTCCCTACACCAGAGCCACCTCCAGCTTATCTCTTTGTTACAGGAGCCTCCATCTCTAGAGTACCTAAGCACATTTTACATGGTATCAACACAGAGAACAAAGTAGCTCGTCCTTTCCCTGGCAGCTGCAGAGAAGCTGGGGTTTGAGGGGACTGTGGAAATTCAGGTCTTCTTCCTTGTCTGGCAAGGTGCTTTCAGATTGGGACTTTGGAGCAGAGTGCTGCTGCTCTTGATTTTGTGAACCAGGAGATGATGCCAGGATTCAGACAGGTTGAAGCCCCTTTTGTCCACACAAAGTCATGGAGTGTAACATCTATCAGTATCTCCTCATTTTCAGCTACAGATGGGTTAGATACACTAGAGAAAATGGAGTATTTTTGCTGCACAGATTCAATATTTGCTTCCAGATTTCTTGGAGCAAATATAAAGAAAAAGCAGAGCTCAGGGCGTGGGTTTGCTTGGGATATCCCAGCAGACAGAAAGGGTTGTCCAGTTATTTCAGCTGGAGCTACTCTAGGCTCACAGATGCCACTACAGAGCTACGATGACAAACACCAGATGCAATTCCCTCATCCCTCTGCCATGCCTCTCCTTTTCTATATTTAAACATACATATTCTGTGGGGATGGAGACTTGGCTTCGGAAAATGTGCAAAATTCTGCTGCCCCACAGGGTTTTAGTCTTGTGTTCAGATGCACCGTGACAAAATAAACACTGTGTGTGCGAGAGGGAGTGAAGAGGATGACATCAGGATTACAAGCAGTGTCAAAGGAGACAGACTTGCCTTTCACAGGCGATATTTGCATGTGTAACACAGGCTCCAAAGGCTTCTATCGCCTCCCTCCTTTGCCAGCGCTGTGTGTTATGCATTAAACATATGGTTCCACTTGAACCAGGGGCCGGGCTCCCCGCGTGGGGCTGCGCTCGCCCCTCGCCCTCCGCGGATGGGGACTCCTGGCACAGACAGGGGTAGGAGGGAGGGTGGAATTCCATTGCTCAGCGGTGGCACCCATCCTAATCCCATCCTCCCCACCAATGTCACACCCTGCGCAGGGGCAGGAGGAGCAGCCGGTCCAGCAGACCCAGGGCTGACACCATCACCCATCCTGGGCTTTATCCAAAGATGACAAAACAGGCGTTTAGTCACGAGTCAGAGATCTCAGAGGCCAAAGATCAGGCTAAAGCTGCTTTTTCATGGGCAGAGTAGATGAACACTCTGTAATACCTTTAATTGGACTACAACATGAAATTGCATGTTATATGCTCGTGCTCACATCTGGAGGGATGTGATTTAGAATCATGTAATCAAATGCACGGTGTGTTGGTGAAGGATGGCATGACGTGTGTGAATGGCTCTCCATTCACACAGCAGCAGAGGCAGTGCAAAGGGACCTCCACCCTCCACCCTGCTAGATAGCAACCCACACTGATGAGCTTGCTAAAAATTCATTACCTCATCTTCCCTATGATCTCTGCTGATGCAGACACAGTGCAATGTCTTCCGGTTTTATTTTATTATTTTATTTTATTTTATTTTATTTTATTTTATTTTATTTTATTTTATCTATNTTTTATTTTATTTTATTTTATTTTATTTTATTTTATCTATAAGCTAATGTTACACAGGACCTAGCAGGTGATGGCTATTTCTCTTTGCACCTTGGGAGATTAACTAGATTTTGTCTGATAACTAAAAATGAAAGGCTCTACATCTCATTTCTTATTCCCTGAGGCATTGATTTTGGTATTCTATAAAGTTACGGATTTGAGTGGAGATTTCTCTGATGTCCTTATCCATTCCTCCAGTAGCAGACTCAGAGAAAACTGCAAGGTGTGACCATTGGTGCAACACATCAAAAATGCCTCTGTAAGCAAGTCACTGGGAGCACAACTGGCTCCCACCTCTCCCTTCCTCCTCCTTTTCTTCCTCTCTTCCCAGTTCCGGTCTCTCTCCCCTGAAAGAAGTTGCAAGGCTTTGTGTTTAATTAAGACATATTGTCCAACCAATTGGGAAACAGGAAATAGCAGGAGATGTTTTACAAATAGGAACAATTCTTGTTCATTATCCCTTAATTGAGGCAACAAAAAGGTGCTGGAAAACATCCATCAGATGCACATTCATGTACATCATCAGAGAGGATTGGATTTAGGAACTCACAAAAGCGACGTCAAATGTTCCAATCAAGAGTTATACAGGCAACAGGGAAACAAAGAATTGGAGACACAAATACATCAGAATTAGCCCAATTGCAGATTATATGCTTCTGGAAAGCACGTTCCCTGGCTCTCTTCCAGGATTTTCTTATTTCATACTCCTGTCATTTCTAGCTGTGGTATGGAAGTCTGTGTTCCTTGTCCCTCCTCTGCTGGCCTCCTCCACAGAGAAGATGTCATTCTGGAGGGTGTGAGGGATGCTGCTGTGAAGACACCACAGGCTGTCACCCCAGCTTGGACTCGAGGCATTCTGAGGATGACACTTGGTGCAACTTCTCCACCCTTGCTCCTTCACATTTTGAAGTTTGGCTGCTCTGCAAAGTCACTGTTCTTGAGCAGAAGAGATAAACAACACGAGAGATATAATAACAACTTTCCTGCTGAGGAAAATATTTTGAGCCTGGAAGGCCAGGAAATCCTGTTACCCATTTAAGTATATGTTCTAAATCTTGCTTGACCTGCTTCTGAGCTCATTTGCACTATAACACTGTGGACCTGCAGATCCAGCCTTTATTCCCATAGGTCTGTTAGACTCAAGTTTTCTGGCTTGTCATTTTTAAAAGGTGCTTTGAGTTTTAAATGAGGGACAAAATATGCCAAGGACCCTCAAGATACCTACTGAAATGTAAGCTCACCTCAATGCTTCCCTGGAAAGAAAGCCATCACCTGGAAAAATGGCATCACACCTCATTGGACTGTAGTAATAGACCCAAACATGACAGGATATTGTTAAAAATGCTCCTGATCAGTACCCACAGCTGTTGAGCTAATTATTCTCACTGCCTTGTCATAGATACTTATATGGTCTCCAGGGTACCTGAGCATTTCACAATCTTTAATATAGTTCTCTTCACATGCTTCTGAGAGACTCCACCACCCCTTCCTCCTCTCCTTCATCCCCTCTGGGATGACTGAGGGATGTGGTGGTTGGCAGCCCATTCCAATTCAGTGCACTGTGGTGTTTCCCCTGGAACAGCACTCATCTCACCAACTTTATCTACCCCAGCTAAGACATGGGGCTTAACATCCCACCATTGATGGAGGGAGGTAGAAAGCACTAGAGGTCAATTATGCTCATCTGAAGGCAGGGAGCCTCAAGTGGGATAAATTCCCGTGTGTTTATTGGGGGTGAGCCCAGGGATAAGCATCCCGAGCTGGACCAGGCTGTGGAACCACTTTGATGCAATAGGAGCATGGCCTTATGCTTATGAAACCATGTGTGGTGGCAGAACATCCCTCCAGCAACCTGGGGATGGCTGGGAGGAACCTGAACCCAAACCTGAAGATGTCCTTGAGAGATAGTCCTCGAGCTTCAAAGCTGAAGAAGGAAGCCTGTCAGTCCCCTGCTCAGCTCTAAAGGAGATCATACAATATCCAGGAGAGGCTTTCCTCCTTGGGAGGATGGAGCAGGAGTCTGCCTATGTGCCCTGTTTCAGATGGGAGCTCTGTGGCCTAGCTCTGTCTTTGCCTTCAGTGAGAAATTCTCCTATGATTTTGCCTTGCACATCCTCCAGCACATGCAATTCCTGTGTCCCTTTCCCCTGTCATCCCCAAGCCCTCTGTGCCTTGTTTTGAAATCCCCACTTCCAACCATGGAAAGTGTTTGCATTGTAGCTGGCATCTGTTGATTTTCTTTAGGTGGCTCAGGGCTGCAGGCATTCCTCATTACTTTTTTATTAGCCAATTTGAATACTCATTTAGCCTCACTAAGCGTGTGGTGGTTTTTAATTCTTCCTTCAGAGGCATTTGTGTAGAGCCTGTTCTTGGTGCTCAGTAATAACACAGGATCCCACCAATGCAACAGAGGTGAGAGATGATAACTCATGAAACAAGACTCATCAGTCTGGGCTTGTTTCATGCAGGTGACAAGGTTGAGGACTCTCTTTGTTTTGCCCTTTGCTTTCCTGTGCAGTGGGACTGCCAGAAATCACAGCAGTACAAGACGTGGCAGGCTGACATGGTATGTTGCACTGGACAAACAAGTCTCCAAAATACTTCACAAAATTAAATAATTAAAGTGGCAAGACCATAAACAATATGAATTATGGAAGTGGTAGTGTGGTAATGAGTAATAATTTAAGCCATCCAGCTATAAGGCTCATAAGAGCTAGAAAAAAATTACTATAACCATTATGTATTTTAAAAAATGACCAGCAGAGAAATATTGTGTTTTGACATCCAGCTCCTGTGCACTGCTTTGGACCTACTTTTCAGGTATGCTGCATATCCAGACCTGGACAACACAGACAGTAATTTTTTTAAACTCAGATCAGGTAAGTAGGAAGGGAATAGATGGTGGGTGGAGAATTGATCCTGGTATTCCTCAGGTTGCAAGGCCAAATAAAAACCATGTTCCAGGGATAGATAGTCACTGTGCAATATATCCACCTTCGAAGGCAGAGGGTTGGCTGTGATTCTTCATTCCCCCTGGAAAGCTCTGGGGCAGCAAAGGAGGGAGCATGAGCACCATGGCTGTCTGAGCCACGTTGCTGTGGGCAGACACAAACCTTTGGTCTCTCTGCCTATTAGTCCAGCGGTTTGCTCAAGCACTAAATCCAGTTCCACACAAAAAAGTTACATTCTGCTGTTTTTTCAAGTGTCTTGGATTCTATTGTGTACAAATTTCCAAATGAACTGCTTGAGTGTTGACTAATGCTGCAGCCTGCAGTCAAGGTAAGAGCCCATTTATTTATAGGCTCTTCAAGGACAAGAAGAAGCTGTATTTGTACAATCCTCCAGCACACAGCCTAACAAACAGTTACCTGCCTCAGCCACGTTTCAGGAGGACGATATATGAGGCCCTCAAGGAAAACACACAGCTCAGCCATCGCCTGCTGGCAGGAAGGTCATGCGACGCCACCGGCTTCTGAGGATGGCAGAACTGCAAATGTATAAAGAAGGATTTTTTCCCTGCACCATCAGTTGGATTGGATGTGTGTCCAGGAGGCTACTCAGGACATCTAGCTGGAACTGGCTGGGAGCAGACAGTCCTGGCTGCTGTGTGTGCATGGCACCCACTCGTTTAAATGAGGCTGTGTGTTTGCAATCGATGGGACTGTCTGATCCCTGGATGCTGGGGAGCTCTCTTTTTCTATTTCCTGCTGATATTTACTTCAAAGGGGCATGACCACACAGATCACTTTAATAACAAGAGCCCAAAAGAAGAATTAATAAAACTCTGAGTGCGTTTTATCCCGAGATCTCACAGTGCTTGACAAAGGAAAGGCACCATCAGTTCTTTTTATGTGGGGGCAGAAAGAGGTGAAATGATTTATTTATCCACAGTCATGCAGTGAATTGGTGGTAAAGCAGTGAGCTGGACCTCTCCAGCTGTGCTTTGAGGCTTCCTATAATGTCCTAAAGAATTTATCCTTCATGAGTGCATCTTGCCCCTGCTGCTTTGTGCAGAAATCAGCCCTGTGAAGAAAAGTTCAGCTTTACAGTGGCCTGGGCTAGAGCAGGCAAGCAGCAGAGTTCTGGTGTCTTAAAACATATAGATGTAAACTCATGGTCAAAAAGGTAGAAAAGACATGCAGAAAGGGCATTCATGAAATGGCAAAGGGGAGCATGAGATGTCTGGTGGATCTGTGATGGAAAGCCACTTATTCAAATTTCCTCCTGCAGAGTTTAGAGGAGGTTGCATTGGCTTGCCCAGTAGATATGCCCTTGGTGACAGTCAGAGACAAGGGCTCCTGCTCAGCTGGAGAGGCAGCTGGGTGCTCTCCTGGCCCCAGGGTCCTTGGAGGCTTCAAGCAGACATGAGCAAAGAGCCTTTCTGCCATGTCTGTGCATTTTTCTGCATTCACAACACACAGTGTCGCTGTCATTAAGGCTACAGGAAAACAGCACATCAGGGCACGTCTAGAGGACAGAGAGTGATGACCACTTGTGCTGAACAGAGCAAAGGTCTGTAATGAAGCCCAGTGGGATGTGGTCCATCTGGCCTCTCAGCATGTTCATCAAAGCCTTGCTCTTCAGGGCAGCACTGGAGGCTGGCTGGGGCTCTGCCCAGGTGGCAGCCTGTGGGACAGAGTGATCCTGAGGGATGTCTGCCTGCAGTGCCCTTTGGCTGCAGTGAACTGTGCATGCTTTGGGGGGTGGGAGCTCTGGGAGGGCCACAGGGAGACAGGGAAGGGAAAGACCAGAACTTCCCAGTGCTTTGCATCATCTGCTGGGGATGCCCATGCATACTTTGGGCAACTTTGCAGGTGCCCAGCAGACACTGGGAACCTGGGGTATTTGCCTGGAATATTTATCCACTGCCAAATATTTAATTATGCAGGGAAACATACCACTTAGGCAGAGATGTCTTGGCTTCATTAAAGAAGCTGCAGAAATCATTGTGCTCTCCCCCTGGGCTCTGTGAAGGAAAATCCTGCTGATGGAGTCAATTGAATCTGGAGGGGCCACAGAGCTGTTGAGCCCCAGGTTAGCAGAGGATTTTGAGGCAGACATGCCCGTGTCTGGGCCTTAGAGCATCAGTGTAACCAAGCTCCCAGGCAGTTTTAGCAGGTGCCGTGATCTGATTACAGAATGTTCTCAAAGCAGCCCAGGGCCCTTGCTCCACGTGCCCACAAATTTCATTCCTGCAGATGAGACAGCAATGAATTTGCCATTCATTAACAACAAATAATATCTCTCAATCCGTCTTGGGTAAGCGTCATTGTGGAATTGCTCTTTCACTTTCATTTTACAGGGTTCCCTGTGATAAATTTAGCTTGTAAAGGGTGATTAAGACACTTCATTATGTTTTAATGTGTCTTTAGGTCTATGTCTAACAGTAATGCTCATTCTGGGTCTCCCTGGAATTAGCAGGCTGTTGAAGCCCAGAAAAGCCTGCACGTGGGGTATGACTCTGGCTGGGCACCACACCAGTGGCCCCTGCCTCATGGTGGGGAACTTCAGGAATCCCAAAATGTATCTCCACTGCTGGAGACAGTCCAGGTCAGTATATCAGCCAGCTGTGGGTCGCACAGGAGGAGATTAGGTTGTTCATTTCTTCCCCTTACCACCCAGTTTGTCCACCTCAGAGCCCAGGTTTGCAGGCAACAGCAATGTCCCTATCAGCTCTGGCTGCCAAAACTTGAGTTTACCACCAGATTTGGATTTTCTCTCTAACAAGCAGCTCCTCAGAGCCTTACATGGTGAAGCCAGTTCAGCAAAGTGCAAGAGGGTGCCTGTATTTGAATCCCAAATTGCAACTCAGAAGCCCTCCATCCCACCCTGACAAACCCTGAAGGTGGCTAATTCCTATTTTGTGCCTTGCTCAGCTGTAAACTTCATTCACTGGCACGTAGGCACAGAAGCGCCCTGGTTTGGGAAGGCAGGCAATTATTTCCTGCCTGAAGGGAGAAAGTTCGTACTGTGCTATGCTTTGTGTTTTCTAGAGAGCAGAGCAGCTCTGATCGCTCCCAGGCTTCCTCAGCTGTTTGTCAGTCACCAACTCTCTTCGTGGACTGTGTAAGGAGCCCAAGCACCTCATTAAGATGTTTTCAATTGCTCTCTGCAGCCACGTGCATAGCAATGAATTGTGTAAAACCTAAATTAGGCAGTGTGAAAGACTCGCAGGAAGATGTCCATGCTTTAAACACTCTATCTATATGAGAGGGAACATGGTCTGACCCCAGAAAAACTTCTGCCCCATCACCTCGTGTGCCTGGCCCTTTGGCTGCCACCCAGTGCCTCTTTTGTATGACTGGGCTATGGGCCATCACAAGGTGACAGGAGTTAAGTTATTTTCATTCTTCTTGTTCCCCCACTTAACCCTTCTGTTACATACTTAAACTATTCTTTTTTCAGGCTCTTCTCTTTTAGAAATCTGAGCACCTATTGATAAAACTTTTTACATGTTCTGAGAAATTTTATATGTTCCATCTTCTTTTCCTTTCTGTTACTTTTTGTGGGCACCTTATGAAGACTGAACATGTCACTGCAGATAACAGCATTGGGAATTAAGTGCTTAGCTGGGAAGCCTCTCCCATCCCTTCTCATACAGATTTAGTTTGGGGCAGGATGGCAATCTTTAACACAGGCAGACAAGATCTTGCTTGCTGGTTTTTAGGTGAGTATTAGAGCCTTAGGTCCTAAATCAACCATGACATTCAGACTGGTGAGGGCTGGGAGGCCTGTGGGAAGGGTAGTGTTGGGCTAATTCCTTCAGGCAGTTTGAGGTGTCTGTGGCAGCCTTCCTCCCTCCCTGTGTTGAATTGCTGCATGCTGTTGCCACATACTGTTAAAGAGCAGCACACTGGAAATGCAGCAGTGGACACATTTCAGAGTCAGGCCACACCATGGGGTATGAAAAGCTCCCCAGCTTCCTTCAGGATGAAGAGCTGCTCAGTGGCCTGTGTGTTAGTCCCTGGGACATGTAATTTTGTGGTCTCTGAGAAGAGCAGGGCAGCTGCTGCAGTCCCAGGGAGTGCCTTTCTGGTCTAGTTAGAGCCTGTGAGCATCAAACGCTCTCATTCATTTATTGGAGGGTGATAAACAGCCTGGGAAATGCCTGCCTCAGCCAGGGCACATCCTTGCTCTTTTATGAATGTGACATCTTTAAAAGCATATCTGCTAATGTCACGAGAGACCCAGAGGAAATCCCAGCTTGCTCAGCTTGGAGCTAAGTTTCCTGAAAAGCAGCTGGATGCAAAAGATGCTCTGGTTGCTTTTTTACAGGACTATTTGTACAGAAATTAAGTGACTTAAACAGCCTTCTCCACTAAAAAAAACAAAAACAAAAAACGAAACTGGACCATCTGGGAAAAAGCTCTGCTCTTTAGACATGGGTGTAATGCATTTCTGAATACAGCAATGGATTTTTTTTGCCATATTTTTGTCACTGGTGCAGCTGACACTATGGATCAAGTAAAGAATCACAGTTCTTGCCACCTTGTCAGTTATCTTTGGGGTGGGAAGGAGAGGGTCCCTGCTGCAATAAAATGGGCAGAAATCTGCCTGATTCAGGAGAGTGAGGTGCTTTGTGCCCTGGGAACCCCTGTCTGTGTGGCTGTCTACCAGTGGTTCTCCACTCAGGCTCTCTGATCTTCTAGGGAGACAAACTCCCTCCAAAAGACCCTCTGACAGAAGGGAAACCTCAGTGCCCTTGCTGGCCTAGACCTTGCAATTAAGGCACTATATACTCCTGAATAAGGGTGTATTCAGTCTGTCTCCTACCTTATTTCCCCTTTTTTCCCATGAAAAAAAATATGAGCACATGCAACTCCCAAGAGCCACGCTGACCAAGGCTGGCTGGAAGCCCTGGGAGCCACACAGGTGCTGCAATGGAAGAAATGGCTCTGTGCTGCTGCAGTCTTGAAGGAATTTGCAGCTGGGCTCCCAAAGAGGGGCCAGAAACCTCTGCCATTGCAAGCTCTGGCTGCTCCAGGGTCACTTTGCAGCAGAGGCAAGGCAAGGCAGTGGTGGGGTCACAGCCCACGGGGGACAGGCTGCGTGTCCCACCCTGCCTTGGACAGGGCTCCTGCTGAGATTCCTGTGCAGCTGGTGTTGTGCATTGTGAGCCATATGGCCAACACCATAAACACTGCCTCTAATTGTAGCTCTCAACCTGCCAAAGTGCAAAACAGGGAGAGTAATGGGGACAGAGCTGGGGGTGGGGGGGGAAGAAAAATAAAATCAAACATTTGCCTGAAATAGACTCAGTAACAAGGAAAAGGAAAGGGGAAAAAAAAGGCAGAGGACTTCATTACGCCAGTAAAAATTGCCTTCTCTGACCTCAGGCACCTGACTCAGCATTTTCTAAGTCGATATTTTACAGTAATAAAAGGGAGAGAGCACCAGGTGTGTGGGAAATGGTGGCAAATTTGTGTCTAAAAAGGCAGGGACATTCCTTCTAATGAAGGACTTTAGAGAATATGTTCCTAATCAAACTGCTAATAATAACCTTGTTTCTATAATTTGCCTTTTTTTTCTGTCAAGTGGGGTTATGTGTGACAGAGATTTAGGGACTTTGGAGAGGGACTAGGCAATGCTTTCAGTTTGCTTGTTTTATTATTAACATAACATGAGGGAAAAGCTGGTCCTGATCCTCCTTGCCTGGGTGTTTTGTCAGTCTATTCCCAGCAAAGCTGATGCAAAATATATACCAGGACAAAATGGAGATGTTTTTATCTGCTCTCTAAAGATTTAAATGGACAAGATTCAATGCAAAACATTGTTATGCCTTGGTTATTTGGTCTCCTTCCCAAGGAAGAGAGGCACAAGAACAGCCACTCTGATCAAACTGGGACCCAGTACAAATATCAGAGCTACCCTGACATGAAATCAGATCCACAAGGTGGGAATTAGTCTCTGCATTTTGGCTTTGGTTCAGCCAGGTCAGGAAGGATCTCTACAGCCCCTGCTGAGCTACTTGCTCTGATGGGTGACATGATGGCAACATCTCCCCCTGCATCTGCTTCCACAGCTCTGAAGGGACAGCTCCAGATACAGCCAGAGTAACCCCAAAGGTGGTGGGGACTGCTGAGGCTGGGTACTCACCTCGTCCCTGACACACTCAGGGACAGGGTGAGTCCTTGTGATCCACTTTGCCCTGTGGTCCCCAAAACTTTGGAGGATGTAGAAAACCATATTTCAGTTCCTTCAAATGGAAAGTTAATTAAAGCTCAAGGAGAAAATCCTCAATTGGGAACCAGCAAAACAGCAAAACAGGTAGACACCTCTGACTCTAATTTATGTGAATTGAAAAGTAGTACCAAGATTGGTTTAATTACCTGGGAACAATGTATATCTCCTGTATTGCTGATCAGCTCGTTAGTGGTACACTTCTTTTTTTTTTTTCCACTTCCAGTTGAAATTGATAATACATCCCTCACTCAAAACATTGTCTCCCAATCACCATGGTTACTGCCAGGTTTTTCCACAAGGACCAAGCATATTCATCTGTCAAGTATGCTAATGGGGAACGGACCCTGTCACACAAAGGAGCAGGCTATTCAAACATACACTTGCCAAATAATTGTACATGTCAAAAGAATGATGCTTGTTATTTGCCTAATATTATCCCCCAGAAGTGGGAAATAGTTCAGCTCTCAACGCAAAATGGCTTGCCCTTATCAAATAGGCAATTTGCTGATAATTTAGACTATTAGAGATCTTGGGGTGGGGAGACAAAGAGGGGGGGTGGCAAATGTAAGTGGCCTTTTATAATTGCACTGAAAGCAGAATGGTGCTTTTAAGTGCCCCAGAGGTGCAGTAACAGGAGCATTGCAGGAGTGCTGATGGCCAATGAGAGGGGCTGCTCACAGCCTCCCCTCTCACCTCTGTCAGGTAGCTGCTGGTGGGTGGTTAATTATAATTTAGCAGGAACACTTTTCTCAACTGCATTTTTTTATTGCTATTTATCTTCATGATGGGCCAATTTCCCATTTGTCTATTTCGGTAATTAAGGCAAAGAAAAATGTTACTGTAGGATTCCTCTAACTTTCTGAGCTTCCAGCAGCTAGAGCTGTTGAGGCTGTGCTGATATTTCTGCAGCCAAGGCAATGAAGTGGTCTCTTCCCTCACTCTGAGGCACTTAAAGACTCTTCCCATTCAGAGCAGGTCATGGAAGGGCAGAGACAGCTCAGGGGCTGAGTGACCTGCCAGAGGCAGGGGCTGTGGTTGGCACCTGCAGAAACTCCTGCTCCACCACAGACAAATGCTAGCAGACCACAGACCTCACATCACCTGTGCCACATGTGTGGAGGAGGAAAATCCTGGAGCACTGTCCTTTCAAGGTGAAAAACTAATTAACTTCTCTAAACTGCCTGAGAGGTCTGGAGTGTACAAGTGTCAAATATTCAGACATCTCTGTTTCTTTGAATGGGGTGGGCAATACTCTTTGTATCATCTCAGGGCTTTCAAACATTGTTGATTCTATCTCATATAGTTTTGTAAGGAAACAAGAGAGATCACAGAATTTATTTATTCTTCCCCCAACTCTGCTTTTTCCTTTCTCCTTCCCAGAAGATCAGGTCTGTGCAGTTAGAGGTGCTGGCTGGAGACCCCAGGAGCATTGCTCACAGCAAGAATGCAGCATCAGCCTCCTGCCTGCAGTCTCCTGTGCTGTGTCTGGTCTGTGTACATGTCCTTGGCATCACTGGTGTCCTCTGTGCCATGTCCTGTGAAGAGACAGCTTCCTTCCAATCCCAAATGTGCACCATGCACCAGTGACTTTTGCCTGGGTGATATATCATGACCTAGAACCAGAAGGCATCTCAGCATCTTCCCTGAACTCTGTGGGTCCCCTCCAGCCTGCCTGGTCTGCAAAGAGCAGTGCTGCTCATGGCAGGCTGGGAGGGTGCAGTGCAACCTTGCCCTCAAAATGTGTCATTATTTGCTGGATGTGGCTGAATTATGATTCTCCATCCCTGGAAGTGTTCAAGGCCAGGCTGAGTGGGGCCCTGAGCCACCTGGTCTACTGGAAAGTGATCTTGACTATGGAGGGGGAGTTGAAACTAAATAATGTTTGAAGTCCCTTCCAACCCTAACCGTTCTATGATGATTTTCCTTGATTGTGGATTCTGATTGCTGAGCCCCTTATGCTTGCTGTACGAGTGAAATGCAGTATTTTGCTTTGGAGAGGATGGGGAGACTTCCCTCCAGACAGTAAAATCTGCTTCTGTTTGCACTGGAGAGGTAAGCCCTTAAAATGTACACAAGGAAGGCAAGGAAACGTATGATAAGGAAGCAGAGTTTAGGGGTGACCAGTAAATTTTGTGGGGGATGAAAACAAGGATGGGTTATGGTTTGCTAGCCTGTGGTGTTTCTTGTAAAAAAGACTAATTTTCTAATGAGCACAAAGAAGAGAGGCAAAAAGCATCAACTAACAAACAACCTAATTGGCTATTAAAATATTTCCAAGCAGTGAAATTAATACAATTCCCAACTCATAACTTATTTGCCTCTGTACAAAATTAACATAGATAAATAAATTAAAAAAAATAACCTCACCCAAACTGCTTCATAATAAAATGTGATCATAGCAATAATAAGACGCTTCAGTGCATGAATTTGGTTGTATTAATTCACCTCTGGTGTAATTGACAGCTCTCAGCCTTCAGCTTTCCTCTGAACAGCTCACTACAGCTGAATTATTATACCTGGCACTTCAGACTCTTCCAAATCTCATTGCCTAATTGTGTTCTCTTCTAGTAGGTGAGTGTTAAACTCAGACATTAAAGGATCTCTGCCAATTACCTGAAGCTCAACATTTGATCTGTCTGAAAATCTCACAGATCCATGGGGGACTGCTCCTCTGTCTGCATCTCAACTGCTGCCTTCTCTCCTTGCTTAGTGCGGTGTAAAATGAGAGTAATTCTACTCCTGGTTTTAAGGGCATAAAAAGAGTGAATAATAGAGGGAATTCAGGCAAGAAATGCAGACCCCCCTTTACTCATTCAGAATTAGAGCTAGCATTAATCCAGCAGCAGCTGCTAATTATGTAGGATTTGTAGGAAAATTTGCTCTCTTTGTCTTCCCGTTGCTGGTTTTACAGATATGATCTGACCAGTGCCTCTGTGAGATACCCTGTAAAAGAAGCAGCTTTTCTGGGATTATATCTCCATTGCATTGCTTCTCCTGCTTGTAGTCCACTGATGTGTTTCAGCCCTTGGTCACTGTAAGGTCTGTGTGGCTCAGCAGTGCTTTGGAGACCCTTGTTTGCAAACCAGTCATTTAAATTAAGAAGCTTGATTCTCATTGCTGTGTGATGACATCTTCAATTTAGCTGGTGCCCCGGTGAGGAAGTAAACAAACAATAAAAGTGTCACAATTCCTTCTAGTTCCATTAGACAAACAAGAAGTTTATTCAGCGTTTTGGCAAATGAAAATTTAAGCAAACTGTCAAGGGAGACATTTTCCCCATCAGATGCTTTCTGAGAGGGGATTAGAACAAGAAAGAGCTATCACCCACCATGTCATTAAAACAAAGGCTCCTGTGAACCCCTTTTATTAAAGATTAGCAGCTCTGATTACAGACTTGTAGGCTGAGCTGGAGACAAATTAGAATATCTTTTGCCAAGGGATAAGTTACAGTATCCTCGTGGGCAGCGAGACTATTGCAAACAGCGCACTCCCAAGAAGAGACAATTTTCACCTCTGGCCATTCGTTCTCTGCCATTTAGAAACAGCCTGGTGATCTGTCTAGACCTATTTGCTCCCAAACACCAACACTTCACCTCCTGTTGTATGATTCCAGGTGAGACCAGCTGTTCAGGAATCAGGAATACCAGATTTTTGGCTTTTGTGATAGATAGCCCTTAGGTCTGCTTAGAAAGTCTTGCCAAGCCAAGTGCCAAGGAGCTCTATCCCAGCAGGGTCAGACAGGGATGCTAATGCAATTCTTAGCAAGTCATGCAGATTCAGTCTTCAATGCCATGTGGTGGCCACAGGCTTGGTGCAGACTTAAAGACCCATCAGATTAGTTGTGAGGTGCTGATCTTACTGAATAGTGAACATGGAGCTCCTGCTCATGCCCACCTCAGTCTGTGCACACATATTTAGGATGTGTATGTACCCCCTTCTAAGCAGCAGAGATATTCTGGGCAACCCCAGGGACAAAGCAGAAACTGTTGCAGAAGGGATGTTTGTCATGCCTAGGATGGCTGTGCAATCTTCCATGTGATGGAGACAGCATTTCTGGGCTCCCAGGTTGTTGTCTTTACACTGAGGACAGGAAAAGCATATCTTTGTGGGTAAAGGAGAAAATAGCTCTTGAAATAGTCCCCTGTGAGATACCATGGCACCCAAGGGATCATGGATAGGATGGTTTGGATTTCTGGATCTATAAATTTGTGGGTGGTGTAGGGACTAATTCTGCAACACTCTCCCTGCAACACTCCCTCCTTCATGCCTGTATCCCTGCAGGTGTGCACTGAGCCCTGGGACTGAGCTGCCCTCTCCTGTTGTTTGTGCACAGGAGTGGGAATAGGCTAAGTTCTGCACTGCCTGGGAGAGAAGTGATCTCATTTCCATCTGTGCCACAACCATGCAGGAGTTTCAGCTGCCACCATAGGAACAACCACTCCTGAGAGAGTAAGGGATGTTTAAGAAGTGATGCTTCACTTGGTGGTGTGGACTGACCTCTCCTGGATGTGAAGGACCACAGAGCCACTATCCATTTCACAAAACAATAATACTACTTCCCATTCTCTCCCCTTCCCTTTCTAGGCTCAGAGGGGAATGATGGCAGTGAGGAGCCACAGCAGGAGCTGTGGTAACATTTCAAGAGCAATAAGCAGAGTCCTGTGCACACAGGAATGGCAAATGGGATGGAGAAGCAAAATCCAACAAAACAAATCATGATGTCATGTACAGGATTCCTCTCCTCCTTTCAGTGGTCTATAAATGTGATCTGAGTTCTCAGCTGTTTGTGCCAATGTATTTCCAGGTGATACCTTCAGAGAATTGGGTTGGATGAACTTGCCCTATCTGTCTTCATGTGGGATGAATCTAGATCCGTGCAAGAAAAGAATAACCAAGTCTATCTATGGTTAACATGTCATTTCTGTAACCCCCTCACAATCCTGTTTTATTGTCCTCCAACCCTTACTCATCTCACCTGACAAATTCCCTTCCCTCAGATTCCTTCAGACCTCCAGCTTCAGACCTATGCAGACTCCTACACCTCAGCAGAGACACTGCTCCAGTCCTCTGGGCATACCCTAACCACAGGATGCTCCCTGTTCCCAGCCTCAGACTTTGCTTTAATAACTCTGCATCAGCAGTGCCAGTGCTGCTGTCCCAGTGCCTGTAGGTGCCTGTTTTTACAAAAGCAAAACTGGCAGAGTTTCAAAACACCAGCCATGAGCTGCAATTACCAAAGATCTGCCTGTAAGCCTTCCTGGGGCTGGAGAAAGGATTGCACTGGAGATGAGCAGGTACTGCAGTAACCCTGCTCCTGCTCGACACATCCATTGACAGGAGAGAGCACAGCCATTGCAGGGACAGACCCTCAGCTCCTTGGGTCCTGGAGGGCCATCTGCTTCTGTGGGGAGCTGTTCTCCCAGCCACTTTTCCATCCTGAGCAGGCAGGGGACAGCACACAAGGAGAGCCTTTTTTTAGCAGCAAGAAGCTCATGGTGGAATGAGCCCTGCCTCTTGCACAGTCACAGCATCAGTCTTTGTTTATGCACTGAACTGATGAACAATTAACTTGGAGACAAGACATTATATGCAGAGCACAGGACTGTAATGTGCTTTCTATTAGGGCTGCCTCACATTTCCTATTATTACATGCCACTTTCTGTTGCACCTTTCCCAAACTGTAACCACTCAGGCTGAAATCTTCCCTCCTGGGTGTTGCCTCAGGCTGGACTGATCATATTTTGTGAGGAAAGTTTATATATGCCTTCGGGGGATCCCTAGTAGGGTTGTGCAATCTTTGCTAATGACTCTGAATGACACAGGGAGAAGAGGACATGGGAGAGGCAGGAGAAAATACTAATGCAAACCAGGGAGTGCAATTATGCTGGGATGGAGCTAAGCTGAAGGCAAAGGGGTCTTGTAGAGAGGCCTCTATGATTTTCTGCTGCATGTTCTTTGCTCATAATAACTGAAAGAGTGATCCTTCATTGTCTGGTCATGTCTGGGTACATTTTTCTGGATGTAAATTATAATACAACTTGTCTGACCTCAGTGTCATCATCCCCAGAAAATTGCAACTGGTTCTCACACTGTTATTATGGAATGCACTGCTATCCAGGGGAGTCATTCTCCCTCCACCTTCCATCACCTATGCCTTCCCCTGCTCCTGAAAAGACTGAAAGCTTTCATTACTGTGTGGCTGAAAAAGTGCTGTGGGTTAAAGCAGCAAAAGGTGCATGCTCCACACGAAAAGGACAACAGGTGTGTCCATGCAGGAGCACGGACAGAAGTGGTCAGTAGAAAAAAATGGAGGAATTTGCTTCACTTTTTTCACTGTTCATCCTTATTGGGAAAAGCACTGAGGCAAGATTTTATAGCAAAATCCCAGCAACTTTACCTTGGATATTTGGCACAAGGTCTGGAGCAGAATGATCCTCTATGGCTCCATCAAACTGCTTCTCCTCCATGTCCCACCAAGCATCAGTCAGCAGAGGGGATACACAGACTTGAGTTTGGGTGACATAGGCTCATAAAAAGAGAAGGCATCACAGTGGAAGAGATGCTGGTTTGGCCCACCAGGGCTGTAGGGCTACTGTGTTGAAAAGCATTGCTCTGGGCAATGGACTTGGGCTATGCTAAGGCAAGAGAGGTTTTCATGTACTGGGGAGGCTGATCAGGCAAAGCAAAGAGCCTGGTGAATGAGACACCCATGGGCAGACCTTACTTCTGCAAGTCCCTGAGGTCTCTGGAGGAAGTGACCCCCTAAGAGCAGTCTCTGGATTGTTTCTGTTGGGATGCTGCCATCAGGTTTCCTTTGTCCCTCCATCATGGACACTCCCAAAGCCAGTGATCCCATTGCCAGAGGTCACCTCACTCTCTTATTAATCCGAGCTTCCAGTCCTGCAGCAGATGTGCTCATAGAGAAGATAATCCCAGGACCCTCTTTTCTTTCTCTTTATGGGAATAGCTCTGAGCAAGGAGGGTGAGGACAGAGAAACCCACATTGCTTTAAACAAATATGAAGTCAGATGCACCAGGGAAGAAAAGAAAAGCTAAATTATTCCTGCAGCATCTCTTCTCCCTATGTGAAGCACAGCCTGTTAATGCTTCCCATACCTCCCACCTCCCTCCCCAGATTAGATGAGAAACAAACCCATTATCTGAAGGACATTTGTCTAAAATTCCCCTTTTGTGCTTTGGCTATCTGGGACCTGCAGCTGTCACTTCCCATTCTTCTTGTAATTGCTCCTACTACAGCTAATAATGCATTTATCAAGCAGAATTTACTTATTTATTTATTTGTCTCCCTTTATTATTTTTATTATTTAAATATAAAATAGGTCTTTTTCTCCACACTGCTTCATCAAAAATCTATAGTCTTCTGAAGAAGCAGTAGCTGTTCTGTGCTTCTTCCTCAGCTGCAAGGAATTAGTTTATTAATATATATTGTGCCCCTGCAGCAACCTCTGGGATGTGGGGTTTTCACCTGATCATGCCACCCCTTCCCATGATAGCTCCTAAAGTTAAGCTCTCACAAGGGGACAAAAAGCAATCCAAAAAGCAATTTGCTTGGCTGACAATTTCTTCTGTCCCCAGAGGTGTGGTCGTGGATATTTGTGCATTGGAAGGAGTGAGGAGTCATCCCTTGCCAAACATTTGCTGCAGTGGAGCTGGGATCAAGGGGCTGTGATGCTTCAGCTCAGGGCTCTGGTGACAGCTACATCTGAAGGGCAAGCTACATCTGCCCGGGGCAAGCAGGGCTTGGGCACCTTGGAGGGGGCAGCACATGACCTGTGGCACTGCAGGCTCCACCTGGACAACTCAGTTCCTTGTTCCTGCCTCCCACCTTCCTTCTCCCCTGTTCTGATGGGGAGCCTTGGAAATGCTTCTTTTTGGTGGGAACACCAAGCTTCTATGCACATTTTGGAGCAACCACTGAGGGTCTGAGGGAAGAGTTTATCAAACAAACATGCATCCTGCTTTATCTAATTACCTTCTTCTGTGGGCAAATCATGGCTCTCTTTCACTGTTTTTTCGAGGTTTGATAGGAAATGAGCTGAATCACTAAAACTTCAGGTCTCCTACCACTTTACTAATCTCCCCCATTCAAGAATTATCTGCCTAGCCCACCCCCAAAAGCAAAATCTTCAGCTACCTCTTACTTCTGTCTCTGGAATATTTACTTTGAAAGCTGTACAGCTAATGAGTAATGGGGCAGAGGTGAAAGGCAAAAGACTGTGCTCTCATGCAATATGCTCTTGCAAATTAGGCAACAGAATTGCAAAAAGAAACATGGGGATGGATGCTAAAAGGACAAAAAAATCATTCAATTGCAAAGTAAAACATCTGGAACACCAACTTCCCTTTCATTTAAAGGAATATTGAAGCAGGTGCTTGAGATCTCAAGGAGAGATGAAGGAGAGAGTTGTTCTGACATCTGTATGGACATTGTTGAATCTTCAGGTCTCTGGGGCAGAGAGGAAATTCACTTCTTTTCTCCCTTGGAACAGTAGTGTATAAACCTGAAAAACACAGGGTGTATATATATATTTCAGATATTCCTCTGCTTTTCCCTCCTACTCCAGAGTTTTCAGGATGCAGTGATTTCCCTGGCCTTTTCAGGTGTGTGTGCAGGATGGCAAAGAAGAGCAGAATTCAGCCCATCAGATTTGCAGGCACAGGGGCTTGGCCAGCTGCTCAGAGATGCTTCTGACTCCCAGTCTGGCTGTTTAATTCAGGAACCAGTTGGAGCAAACAGACTTTGAACTCTTCATTAATCAGAATTTTTGTTCAGTTTCCTGGATGAGAACTGGATGGATCCCTAAAAAACAGATCTGTGTTTGGACTAGGGGATCCAGGATTTGTGAAAAATTCTCTCTGAGATGAAGGAGAGCCAATTCTCCCAGGCAGTGAAAGACCTCTAAAGAGGATTTACCTCAGCTGTACCAGCAATGCTCTGCAGTCCAGGTTGCCTCTGCTTGGTGACCTGGGAGTTATGGAATCACTTTTTCAGAGGGAAGAGTTCAAAAGACTAACCCATTCTGCAGTATGTGACAGGCACTGCCTTGCTTACCAAGCTGAGAATTCTATCTTGGCAAGCCTTGGGGACATTTACCCTTTACTGGCTCAGGTGTTTGTGCCTGGCACTGCAGATGTGGTTTCTGGACTGAACTCCCTCTGCTCCTTCCCCTCCACTGCTGACATGCCAACAAGCCTTCCTAAGAGCAGAATTCTGAGATGTGTTCAGATGTGTTATCTTCCACCCTTTAGCATGTATTCTGTATGCAGTTTGGATTCCATGAGTAAAAATATGCCTCTCCTCCCTAGCAGAGCACAATGGACATCACAGAGGAAAGAGGAGCTCCTCTGCCCATCCTTCCTCACTCTGTCACTTTGTCACTTCAGGAGTTCCAGCCATGCATGTGTCCTGCAAGCATCATCTGCACTACTCAGCAGAGATGCCACCTGCTTGTACCACATTTGTGTAATGCAGAGTTTCACTTGTCCTAAGCGGAAGCAGAAAAGCAGAGCTTTGAGCTGAAGCAGTGTGTGTGCCCTGGATTGCTGAGTGGCTGTGGGCTGGTACAAGCTGTGGTGGCTGGGAAGCACTGCTGAACAACGAGCTCTGGGACTGCTGAAGGGAGAGGAGATGGCTCACTGTGCACTGTGGTGCTCAATTTTATCTTGCCTTTCCCCAAGCACAGGGAAAGCACTGGGGAAATGTTGCTGTGTTTGTTGGCTTTGGTTTTAGTTAGTTTAATTTGCTTGTTCCCCCTGCAGCCACCATGGTCCTTATAAAGCTAATTCTTGGATAATTTTTAAAGAAAATTAGAAAAAAATGTCTCTTCTAAGCTCTGTAAAATCTCACTGGAAAAAGAAACTTAAATGAGAATCTTACTTTCCTTTGATAGTAAAGCTAGATGGACTAGCTCATAATCATTTTATTGAATTACAGGCATGGAATAGCCAAATAATTTTGCAGCTCTGTGTATTTTGGTGAATTGGTTCTGTTTTAAAGTACTTAAAAAGTTTTCCTCAAAGTAGAAAAAAAATAACCGAAGTTTTTTTTTTCCAATATGAATGTTTCACAGAGCTACAATAAGTTTCCCAAAACCTGAAATTAAATTATTTGTTTCTAGTTGAGTAAAATGTTGCATTTGACACAAAATGAGTTATGGCCAAAATTCCAACAACTTTGGACCAGACAGTGAAGAGGCTCCAGCACTGAGAGCCAGCAATCAGTCCTCTCTCTTTTCATTTTAATTCAGTTATTTTATTTTCAGGAACACCAATTTCACCCAGAAATGTAACAAAGCAAAAGAAGTGCTTAATCAGAGGTCTTTTGTCATAGCCCATTTAGATCCTAAAAGGCAGATTACAGGGAGGATAATCTTTAAAAACCAATACAGAATGGAGATCTCTGCAGTTGCTCAGGATCTGTTCATGCAGTTTGTGACGTGCTAAGGAACTGCCCTGCTCAATCAGGGTGGGTTTATTCCCCTCCACCTTCCTTTCCTGCCTCATTTTCAGCAGCTGTAAAGCAGATAATCTCTCACTTGCCTTCACATCCACCCTAACTGACCTGTGTCCTTTTCACACGCTGGGTAAAGTGTGATCACAGCTAAGCGATGCCCATTAGACTCTATAAAATTAGGATTAGTCAGGATGACTTCTTACATTAGATCAATTTAAGTCATTGGCTGGTGGGAAAAAAGTGTGTTTCTCTCTTCTGTTAGATGGGGTATGGCTTGTTTTTTGTGACAGCATGGGGTGCAATTGTAGTTTTTCTCTTAAAGTCATTGATTCTGCCTTCTACCTGCATCCTCTGTTGCACCTGCTGCTTTCCAGCCTGAGCTTCTCTGTTTGCCCTGGGTAGAGATCATCTGAGGTTAATGTCTGATGGGCAGATAAGAGGTTTTGGGAAGGCAATTCTGTGGCAGAAACTTCTGTAACTAACAGGAGCAGACTAAGGCATCTTGGATCTGGGGACTTGTTCTGGCAGCAGCCCAAAGGCTTTTTGTGTTCATGAGTGGAGAGAGGAGAGCACAAACCTGGTGAGCCCCAGGGATGGGTGGCTGAGCACAGCGAGAGGAATCATGTCTCCCTCAAATGCCCCCTTGGTCCTGGAGGAACTTTGTTGCCCCAAACCAAGCCTGGTTTCATTTTGCTTGAATGGACAGATCCCACAAGCCTGAGCACCACCCAGTAGGTGATCCTGTTGTGGTCCAAAGGGAAGCAGCTCCTTACTGAAGGTGGTGCAGACATATTCCAGGTTAGAAATCTCTCCTAAGCAGCTCATGAAACATCAGCACCCTGCACTCCTGATCCTACCCAGATCTCCAACTCAGTGAGGAGTCAGTGTCCAAGCAGCCAGGGACTGGGGAACAGAGGGGGAAGTCTGGGAAGGACAATGGTCTGCTCAGCATGCCCAGAGCACTGCCAGGCCTGGCCCTATTCAATCATAGCTTTACAACAATTTTATTAAATTCATCAGAAATCTAATTAAATTAAATTCCCCATGTCCTCGAGGAAAGTGACCCATGTATTCCTGTTCTGCACCAGCTGGAGATGACACCACAAGGGCACAGGGCTGACATGGGCCCTCCCCAGCTGGCTGGACCAGTCTCTCTTCCTGGCACTCCTCTTCCCACTCAGGATATTCCCATCTTCCAGGCAGAGACCAGAGACAGCCACAGGCAGAGGGCTTTCCGAGGCCCTGAGACCCTCTGTGTATCTGCCAGGACCCAGGTGTGTTGAGGACTCTCTCAGAACCCTTGGGAAGAGAGGAGGTGCCCAGAGAGGAGCTCCTGGGGCCAGCTCCAGGCTGGGGACCCTGGGGTTCCAAGCTCATTCCCACCAAGCACTCTGCCATCTCCCACAGTTGCTCTGTTTGGATTGTCTGCTTGAGCTCTTCCCACTGCAGGATCCCAGCCATGGCAGGGAGGGCTTCCCTGGAGACCTGCAGAGCAGCAGGCCATGGGACATGGCCCCAGGGCTGGGGAGGGGGATCAGAAGTCCCCCTCCTCTTGGCCAGGCTGGTACCTGTCCTGTGATGCCATGGAGGCCAATATGCTGCACACCAGTCCCATGGGATTATGAGCCAGCACAGCAGGCAGGGTGTACAGGCTCTGCACATCTGACACTGGGCTGGTGTGCTCCAAGCACCCATGGATGCCTCTCACAATGCTTGGCACCTGAAGAGGACACAGCCTTGTCCTCAGCTGCCCTTTCCAGCCCTCTCTGCTGCCTTCAGGTGGCTTCAGGGGTGTGAGACTGCTGGGTTTGGGATGGAGGGAGGCAGTCCCCCTTCAGCCCCTGGCAACAGGCTGGCTCAGCCCTGCAGACCTGAGCACCCTTTGGGACACCCCTGGTGCCTTCTGGTGTGTGCCAGAGCCCCGTGTTCAGATACTGCAGTGTGCCCTCAAGACATGCCTCTCATCATACTGCAGAGCCTGGTGTCTGCCCCTCACTGACATTAAATGAGTCAGATTCACTCAATCCTAACAGAAGTCATTGTTTTTTGCCACCACAGCTTTTCCTCCTGCCAACCAGAAGTCCTCATTCAGAAAAGGGGGCGAAGAAAGGGAAATTTCGTATGCTGAGTTTGCCTTTTCTGAATGTGGAAGCTCTCAGCAATGAAGATCCCTCTCTCCTTGCTTTTTGGCTCACTTTGGTCATGAGCCATGATGGAGAACACTGTCTCACAACCACAGCCTCTTCCCCACTCTGCACATTGCCTCAGTGTGGTCCACTCAGGACCCCTCCCAAGACCTTCATCACCCCTCAGGTCCCTCTGAAGGGGCATATTCTTCCTCCCTGCTCAACCACTTCCTCCCAGTGGGGTGAAACATGCTGCAGAGACCAGTCTATTAAGTCAAACTCACACAAATTTCTTAGAGCTTGAGACATTGACATCCTTATCAGACTCCAGACTCAGCAGCTTGGGTCTATTTCTAACACAAAGCAGAGAATTTTGCCTAAAAGCTATTGCTGTTTCTTGGAGAGGAAAGAAATTTTGTGTCTTGACAGTCCTGGGGCTGAGCTAACACAGCTATACCAGAGATTTCTCCTCCCAAAGTCCTTTTAAACTCCAGAGTCTGTGTTTATACAGTGCTTAGCCCAAAGGGGGCTCATTCTGTGTTGGCCCTTTGGCACTGCAGCAATAAACAGGATTAATAACTGGAGTCAGCAGGGCTTGGTACCTGTTAGAATTTCCCGTGGACTATACAGAAGGTGCTGTTCCTACAAGCATGCTGGCAGTGAATTATTTATGGGCAGCATAAGGCTCGCAGTGCCTGCCAGTTTATTAGATTTATAACTAGCTGTGCTGGGTCCATTGAGTGTGTCTGTGCATGTATGAGCATGTTCTTGTTCAGCTGCTTCTTGCCAATGCCCTACTAGTTAGGGAAGATCTGCTCACACACATTTCCAACATAAACACAAAACTTTGTGACTCAGATGTGAGAAAATCTTGGAGAGGCAAAGGATTGTTACTAAGGAAAAGAGCTTGTTAGGATACCTCGATTGAAGATAAAAACTTTCATTCAAACACAGGCTGAAAAACAGAGATTATTTGAAGAGTGAAAAAGTTTGGTTTTCTTCCCAGTTCCACAGCTTGCAAGAGACCTACCTGTGTGGGTTTTATCTGGAAACGTGTGGACTTCTGATTTCTTTTATGGCTTATGCATCTTTTTGATACCCAAGGGTGGTCAGTTCACTGTGTGTGTTGGAAAGGATTTTAAACACAATTTTCTCTTGAAACCCATGGATAGGAGCACTTGCCTTGCAGCTAATGTCTGCTATTCCAGTTCCAACAGATCTCAGAGTAGGTGTTATTAAAGGCTCAGCTTTTCCTGTGCTCTCTGTTATGTCAGTGCTGTGATGTTCCAGTAGAGTCATCGCTGCATGTGAAGGTGCTGGCCTGGGGCCATGAATCTCTACACCACCTCTCTCTGAAGAAACACAGGTGACTCTTGCTAACACCAGAGCTTCTGCTCTGAGGCAGGAAAGAGGTGACAGGAGCGAGGCCTTTATACATGCAAATGATCTGGGCAATGGAGCAAAACTTGCCGTGGCTGGAGCAGAACTGACTGAAAGCAGAATGTTCTGCAAAGTTTTCTGTGAGCCCTTGTCAACTCTGACTGGTGTAGGAAGAACCTGTTTGAGCTGTTCAATAAATTGGATGGTTTAAATAATGTATGGACTGTCATTCTGGATTCATGAAAACAGCTGTGTGAAGCACTGACTTGTTCAGCCTGCAACAGGTTTCTTTCTTCTTCTTTAAAAAGTTCTCTTCACTAGGCATCAAAATCTCACAAATAACTTTTGGATTCTGCTTTGGAGGGATTCTAGCTAGAGTTGAGCAGACTAGTGTGCATTTCACAGCTCTGTTTTCATACCATCTAGCTTAAGTTTGGTTTCTTTTTCTTTTCTTTTCTTTTCTTTTCTTTTCTTTTCTTTTCTTTTCTTTTCTTTTCTTTTCTTTTCTTTTCTTTTCTTTTCTTTTCTTTTCTT
>VZTT01020295.1:53764-72122 GCA_013400855.1 Buphagus erythrorhynchus
AAAAAAAAAAAAAAAAAAAAAAAAAAAAAGTGCTTAGTGCTTAGCAATGCAGTTAAATGCATAATCAGGGACTAGGAATAATGCACTCTGCTGGTATTTTCCTGCTGGCTGTACCTCTGCTGCTCTCTCCAGTGCCTGCCTAGAGCCACCCCTGCATCCAGCAGCCCTCTCAGAGTGAAAAAAGGCACAATCCCAACAACCTCTACCGTGTGCTTCCAGAAGAACACCTTTGATGGCAAAGCCACGTGGATGTGGAGCCTGCCACCATGGTTTCCCCTCGAGCAGAGCTGATTGACGAGGGCTTTGGAGGGGAGGGCAGGGTGTGTGGAAGCAGGGCTGATTCGATAATTTCAGCGGTCATTAGTGCAGCTCATTGTGAGTTTGATAGATCTGCGCTGCTTTGTTACAGTTAAGTGGACTGATTGTGGAACACAGAAACGTTTTTAGTGACATGACAGCTAATTTAGAAAGCGGGGAGTGGTGGGAAAAGAACATGCATTATTCCATAATTATATCTCAGCCCGTCCCAGCCCCATGACTGGCTCCCCTGAGAACATAACTCTGGTTTCTCTAACACAAGAGAGAGATATCAGGCTTCTTCTGTTAGGCTGCTGCACACTGGGTCCCAACCTGCTTGTGGCCTTTTATGCATTATGCCACTGCTGCACTTGTTAAACACCATCATTATCCCACTGCCATATTTGTTAAACACTGCTGACAGCACGATTCAGCAAACCCTCTCACTGCCCAGGCATCAGTGCTGTGAATCCTTAACACAGTGCGCAGGATTTTGTTCTTGTGTCCTGTCTGATGTTGGAGGCTGCCCCTTCATCCACCTCTGTGGTGTCTGATATGGGTTAGAGGAAGATGTGAGCAGGGAGAGCAGCTCACCCCAAGGCTGGGAATGACCCATTTTATTTAGAGTTGGAGCATTCCTGCCAGAGCCCTGGGAAGGAGCAGGGCACTCTCCCTTCTGCTCCAGGCACTCCCTGCTGTGCTGGTTCTAAGGGGAGGTGTACAAATAACAGGTGATAAAAAGTTAGAGTGGGGTGAGTCATTAAACACAGAGTTGAACCAGCAGAAGTTGGTGCTGAGGTTTATCAGCCCCATCAAGAACATCATTTACCACATACAGATGCTCTAAAGAAGATTTATTAATTCATCTTTTATGAAAGGTGTGACCACTGGGCCAAGCTGGGGGCCTTGATCAATGAAGTCCTTATAGATGTCCCTGGCCATTTAGATCCTGTGGAATTCAGGAGATCAGAGCTTTAATGATCTTGCAGTAGAGGACACTGAGAAAAAACATGCAAAAGGGGGTTATTTTTTATCACTAGGCTCAAAACACCTGAGCTAAATGTTCTCAGGGACAGATCAGCTGAAAGAATAGATGCTCTTTCCACCCTCTCCCAGTTCTGGCTCCACTGATAGATAATTAAAGGCTTGCAGAGTTGAATCCCAACTCTGTAAAAGAAAAATATCACATTTTTTTAATTGACTGCCTGTGTAGGTAATATAAAGAAAACAAGACTATGGTCAGTAGGCAGCACAGAAATTGTCTTCTATCTTTCTTCTTTCAGATGTTTGAGCTTGCATTTAAGGAGAGAGAAGGAAAAATAATTGAAATGCAAAGCAGAGGGGTGGGGAGCTGGCAGGAAAGAGCGGGGGGAGGACGGTTCTGAGAGCTCTGCATTGGGAAAAGTCCTCAGATGCAGCTGCTGCTTCATGAGAGCAGTGGGCTATTTTTAATGTGCTGCGGCTGTATTTGAACTTTCAATTGCTGTCATTAAGAAGGCAATACCCACTCTTGCAATTACTACGTCAGTGGGGTTCACTGGAGCCAGCCAACGCCTCCTTTTCAACACCTGCTGGGTGTCTTGCTGTGCTGTAGGTGAGACTGTTCCAATCTGCCAGCCTGACAGTGTCACTGGGGCTTGCACATGCCTCACCTAACTACAGATGTGCTTTGGATGGAGATCTTTATGGCCCAAGGACGCAGCAATTCAGCAAGCCAGACTGAACCTCTCCAGGCAAGAGCTAAGGAAAGTTTCTTGGCCATGTGGAGCACCTCTTTGCAAATCTGCCTTTGGTGCAAACATGTCCCTGGCATGAATGTTCCCTCCTCAGAAAAACACTGAAAAAAAGGAGGAGTCCTACAGGAGTGTCCTTAGTCAGGAAACTAAAGGAATTCTGTCTCTGGAATCATTCAGAGCTCACTGGTGAGAGTCTTCACTTTTTGGGACTCCTGGCTAAGGCAACCCATGGGATGCTATTTGCCCTTCCTGTTGTGATGATTGCAGGTCTTAAGCAAGGGAACAGCAAATATGATCAGGAATTGCCAACATGAAGGCTTCTGGGCAAATTTAGGAGGAGGTACAACTTCTTGCAGTTGTGGTTTTCATGACAGTCTTAGATTTTTAAGAAATAGCGGAAATACATCTGTCAGAATAGACGTAAGTTAATCCTGTCTTGAGGCAGAGGGGAATTTTGCCTTCTTCCACCTCATTTTTTCTTCAGGTTAGAAAGATTTTAATAAGTTCACTTCTCCTCAATGTTAGTCTATCTATTCTTCTTTCAAGTTCTCATGGTCAGACAAAGTACTCCAGGCCTTAGTTGCTACCAGAATCCCTGTTTTATCAGAATATGAATTATATGATTAAGAAAAATATTCAGAAAATAGAAATATTTGGCCAACTCTGTTGAGCTTTAATTAAAATTAATATAATACTTTATTGGAGCTGAAATTCTGAAGCCTCACATGTAACTGAATATATTTAACCAATTAACTAAGTCAAACAAGGCTGTCTAAACTTAATCACAGACCTCTCCATTCCCCTATTACGTCAAGTGCCACTAATGCTGTTATACTTTTGACAAGTGGCCCCTGGCAAATGAGCAAATCAATAATGTATTTGAGCTAGGAACTGAGCACATTTGCATTTCTGCAGTGCCTTTTGCTGAGGATCTCAAAGCTCTGTGGGAACTTTCAGTCTGTTAAAGTTCCAGCAGTGTGGGAATGCAGGGCCAGGTGGTGGAAGGAGTCACACACAGGGTGGAGGGACAAAGGTCTGGGCAGGGCTTGAGATGCCATGCTAGAGCCTTGGGTTGGGGCAGACCTCCCTGCCCCTCCCACAGATAGGGACCTCAGTTCACCCATTACTGAGGTCTCCCACAGGATGCTGAATTCCATCTGCTTCCAGTTTGTGCTTTCCCAAAAGTGCTGAAGTCTGCCTCCAGGACTGCACAGACCAAATTTTGGCTTCTTGAAGACCCAGCTCCACAATTACTTTGCTACTGCCTGTACTTCTTGGGATTCATGGTCCTCTTTTACTGGTGACAATCTGCAGCTCTCTCCACCATCTGAGCTGCACAGCATTTCTATAGCCCATTCAGGCTGACTTGGGTGGCTATCCCTGTTCTCCTGGAAAAGAACAATGCCTTCCAAAATTTTGGAACTAGTGAAATTTAAAATGCTGTGGAAGAACCAACATACACTTTTAATTTGGGATCTTTTTGTAGTAACGGTTAATCTCATTGCTAAGAGTCTGCTCTTGATATTCATCCTGCATTTTCCTACTATTAAAACAGAAGTCTAGGGCCATATTTAAAATATCTCTGGTATAATAAGTAAAATAAGTATTTATATAGTCACAACACTTGACTGTTTAGCCTGAAATTTGAAAGACCTTTCCAAACACTAAGGCAATAACCCAGATGTGGAGAGCAAACATTTTTAGGCACACTATACTGGAGGAAATAGAGGCCATGAGAAATCCATGCATGATTTGTGTACTGTGATATATTGGGTCTGTGGCTGAGCTAAGCAGAGAGTTTGTGGGATTCATTCCCAAGCCCTAGACACTTCTCCTGTAATTTAAAAAAAATAAATGCTACACATATATGGGTTTTGTTCTTTTCTTCTCCCGGGAAAAATATATCTACAAAATGGGTTTCCAATAATGGATCATTTATGTTATATCACAGTGTGATTAATGGATCTTTACATCCCCAGAGGGGAACAGGCTAGTGATACTGCTGCCACAGCACCTCTTTGGAGCCAGGAGCTCAGCTCCAGTCCTGGCAGCTGTGGGATGAACTAGAGCAGTTTCCTTGACTCCAGTGGTGTCTGTCAGGACCAGTCCTGGTCGGGAGCCCGTGGTGGTTGATGTCCAGGAGGCCCTAAGCCCCATCATGCAGCAACAGGAGGGTAAAGAGCAGCGATTGCACTCGAAGTGAACAGGCACTTAGAGGAATGAAAGGCAAAGATGACTCGTCCCTCAGAGAGCAGCCACGTCAAAGGAAGTTTCAATAATAGTGCAAAAAGCTGTCACACATGAAAAGAAACTTTTGACTACACTGATGCTGTGAAGTTGTGTTTAGGGCTCGCAGGTGTGGGAAGGAGATAGAAATTAATAGTAAGAAAAGGTGGGTGAGGGAATTTCTATTATTAAAGAAGGAAAAAGGCCCTGAATGGATGCAGAAATGATGGTGAAGGCAAACACTCCGCGAGCTCCTGAATTTTCAGGCTGGGGAGTTGGAGCAACTTTGTCAAGCTGCTGAAAATCCCAGAGTCCCTTGGGCAGCACCTTTTGTGCTCTGCCTCTGCGGGAAAATGGCTTTATGAGATAATGATGTTATTTCAGCACAAACTCTTTCATTCCTGCAGCAAATTAAAAGAGGAAAAGGAAGGGGGGATATCTGGGGGGGAAGAAACCAATGTTATTTACTCCTCTGCAGCTGACATTAAAGGCTTCTTTAAGGGCCAGTGGGTTATTAACTTCCTGTCGCCTGCCACAATGATATGCTGTGACATATTGTCACCGCATTCCAGCGAAGCCTTAAACATTAATTGGGAAGTAAGATGAGTGAAGCGGCTTTAATGAGATACCTTGTTGTAACTTCCAACTTTACACATTATTTACAGTGATTCCACTAATGGTTCCATCCATCAGAGGCAGGGAGAGGGACTGGGGACGAGAGCAGGGGAAGGAGGGGTGAAAAGAAGGAGATAGATATCGTAAGTTGAGTGAGAGATGCAGGGAATAGGGTAGGAATAAGCTACAAGGTGCAGGACAGAGAGAGAGAAGTTACATCCCTCTGGTGTTTCTCACCTTGAATTTAATTACCTTCAGTCATTTTCCAACTACAGCGGTTTTGCAGCAAGAAGATGGGAAGAAAGTTTATTCTATAACATAGTCCCACTGATTAGCCTGGCTTTACCATGGCTTTATTGCTCCTCCCTGCTCTTCTAAATCCTTCTCTCAGCTTCCTTCCCTTGGACACTAACTGAAGTTGCACAAAATTCACCTTAGTTTTCCAGGGTGGACAGAAAGCCCATCCTGGCTGGATGGGCAGCTGGATGGGAAGCACATTCACAAGGTAGATGTTAAACCCTATGGGATGGGTGTTTAACAAGGTTCTAGAGAGCAGAGCAAGCCAAGCAAGTCCTGCAAAGGCAGTGCAAGGATCATTGGAGTGAGTTTGTTTAAAATTTTGCTTGAAAACTAACTTAAAAACCAGATTGTCAGCATCACCTTGTTGAAGCCACCTCAGATGGGTTGGTGTGGCTGTTACACCTGGTGGCTGTTGTTAATGCTGTCCAACTTAAACCTGCAGACAGCAGGTAAAATCACTGAGAGACCAAAAGTTGCAGCAGATGCAGATTTAAAAGGCAAGATGTGGGGAGGCTGCATTCTCCAACCTGGGCTGCCTGGTGTGATATCCAAAATTGCAGTTGTGTGATAGCACAGAGACCCCATGTCAGGACAACCCTTCCTTCCTTATATCAGCAATAGAGCTCTGCCCACCTCTGCAGGTGGTGGCCTGGTAGCACCAGCCCTAAGACTGAGAGTGGATCACAGCCTGACACCACATGTGACCTTCAATTACAGCCCTAAAACAATGTCAGGAAAATGAGGCTGAAAAGGCAGCCTCAGAGGGCTGAAGTCCTCAGAAGAAGGGTGTGAGGCCAGGCTAGATCCTATTAACATGATGTTGGTCCTCCATGCAGCACTGGGGTCAAAGCTGAGCAGGTAGCAGGTAAACCCAGTTTCCATGGTCCCATTACTCCCTAGAAGAGCCAGCTGGTCTTGTGATTCAGGTGGGTCAGTACTGTAAGGAGGAAGATTTGACCCTGTTTTAATTAGGAAGAGCAGAATGAGCTGGGGGAAGACCATGATTGTAATAACATGGCCTGGCAGGAAAGTGCCCGGGGCAGCAGGCATTCATTCCTAGCTACAAGGCATGTGGATTACATGGTTTCAGGATTCTCTGTGCACCAGCAGGTCTATGCTCCCTCCTCTGTTTTCCATTATATCATATCTATCTTTGTTAGCAGCAAAGTCCCACAGCAGCATATGCAATCACAGCTAATGGATTCCAGTTTTACTCCTAGATTTAAAGAACGTTTCTTCTTGCAATACTTGGCTGGATGGCTGTTGAAATGGAGCAGACAAAGAGACAATTAATTGCAAGTATGGGTGTATAAAAAGCACCTGGGGATAGATCAGCTGGGGGAAACACACGGAGTTTAAGAGCACATGCGCATGCCAACAGCCCCTTTTCCCATGAAAAGTTGAAATTTCCACTCACAGCTACCTGTCAAGGTTGGCGTGCCTTTAATTATAACGTCTGCGTGCTTCTTTAGGCACCATTTAATTCTCTCTGACAGCCACCGATTTAAAAATAAAGGCAAACACTCAGAACTTAGTGGCAGATCGGAGCCAGGCAAGGGATGTGCTAATTGCCAGATGCTGCTCATTTGACTCTGATCCATTACCAAAATTAAAGAAGAAAGAAATGGAAGTAGGAAAAGGAAAAAACCTGCCCCGCCTCCCCTGCACTGAGCTGTCTGTAGGTTTGTCTCGCTGCTGTTGGTGAACTCCACTGAGCAGAGCACATGGGGGTGTTTCTGCATTAACAGCATCACAGGCCAAGTCACTTTATGCAACGGACTGTGGAGCATCTCTCCTGGGGTCCAGTGTTCAGCAGCTTCCAGGGCTAGCAGGGAAATATTTCCCCACTGTGCAGCCAGCTGTAGCCTCTCTCTGACATTTCCAGCAGCTAATCTGCTTTATCAGAGATGAAAAGCTTCCATAGCTGGTGGCTCAGGAGAACAGGAGGAGAAGTCAAAAACTCAGCCTGGATTTAAAGTAACTCTTCACTTGGATGGTTGCTAACACCTATTCCCGGCACCTCTCGTGCTATTTAGTCTAGGAAAAAAGACTTTTAAGTGCCATGGGAAAGGTAACAAGGTCAAGGATGAAGACAGACAGCTTAGATTTACTCCTAAGGCAAATCTGAGCTGGATTTGGATTTAGCCAAGTAGGTTCCCCAAGCATTTTGCCTCTGTGAATCCTAAGGGGAGATTAATTTAGATTCATTTATTCATTTTTTCATGGTTGATTCTTGGGGTGAGACTCAGGTGCCAGAAGTAGGCATTTAAAGCCAGTTAAGACAAAGGGATCTCTCAGAGGGATCCACAGACAGCTTTCAAGACAGAGAAGCTAAGGGAAACTTTACCTTTCTGGAGAGTTTATCTCCTTCTGAGAGGACACTGCATGAAGTGTGGTCCCTGGAGGGCAGGAATTAGATAGTCAGCAATCAGTAGGGCCATCATTCCTTCCTGGAGCTCTTGGGGAAGCCAGTCGTGGTGGGATGTCTGTCCTGCCTCCCACCGCTGCAGGGTGATGAGCTGGAGGGCATTTCTTTGTAACAGAAAATGCTGCAAATCTGGGCTGCACAATACTGAGTACTCATGGAGACTTTTCCATTTGGGAATTCTTCAGCCTTTGCTGTAGTTCTCAGGCCACATCACTCTCTTTTGCACAGCCTGGCAGCTCAGAGAGCAGGGCTGGGTACAGGCACCCAGCAGCATCTTGTGGCTGCTTCTAGGGACACAGCTGTAGAGGGCTTCAATTTTGATTTAAGATGAAAGTGCTTCTCTTTCAACTGCCAGGTGGCTCAGTTCATTAAATAAAACCCCAAAAATTGCCTATGACTCTTGCTCCTTACAAACTGCTTGGGGTTAGCCATCAGGCTGGGTATTTATTGTGAGCAGAGTTCAGCTGTGAAATGCCCCATGTACAGAGCTTCAATATCCACTTTCAAAATAAAATCAAAGAAAGAATGACTGAAAATTGGGATTTCAGCTTGTTACCCTCTGAAAGGTGGCTGACACCCCATGCAGTCCAAATGGCATCCTCTTGGATGATCTCTACCTTTCTTCTTTTCTGTGGTGTATCAGATAATCCACGAAGCCTTCTTTTCCCAGCAGTTCCTAAAGCTCCTGTCAACAGGCCAGGCTTAATGCAGGAGTGAAGCAGAAAAGGGATAAAACTCCTGACAAAAATGTCCCTTCAGAATAGGACATGGCCCAGTACAGGAAAGGACATATATATAATTTCATTTTGAGCCATCTTTCTTCCCTCCAAGTCAAGGCTTTCCTGATACATTCAAAGAATTACATATGTGCCTAAAATATGTAATTAGGCTCTTGGCTCACATACAGTCAGTGAGCGTAAAAGAACCAGAGCATCCATAAATATTAGAGTTTTTTTTTAAATTACTCATTCCTTTAAAAGTAAAAAGTAGGACAGATGAGCTGTGAAGGAGGGAAACAAGGCAAAATTAGTCTTCTGTTATTTGTGGTTGCTCTAATCCACAGGAAAAAGGTTCTGAACAGCAGTGTTTGGGTTTTCCTCCCTCGGTGGGGTAAATGCAGGGAATTCATTAAACAGACAACCTGGCTGTGCCTAAATCCTTCATCTATCATAGGGATTTGTTTTAGAAAGCTCTGCTCTTGCATGAGATATATTTGGATTTGGAGTACAAAGAGTATCTTCATTTAATAGCTCTCCATTCTCATCAGGTTGGTCTTCCTTGGGGCTGTCCTTTCAGTTGTCTGGGAGTTTATTCTCATAACAGGCTCATCTATTCCTTTGTCAGATATTCTTTCAAAATGGCCCCTGTGCAATAAATTGACTGAATTTGGGAAAATTCCTTCTTTTAGCTAGTCCATACGGACAAGCAAAATCCATTATTAACTGTATAGCAATAAAGTTTTACAGGGATATTTCTGGCTTTTTACCTGCTACAAATTCAGTTTAATTTTGACAATATTTTTAACCAGGCTGCAAGATGTCTTGTCCATACTTCTCTAAAGAGGTCAGCTACCTTGTACGTGCCCCCATTTACAGTCCTCCCATGTTTCTGATCTCCAAATACCATGCACAGACCACCTGGAGTGGGCAGCCTCCTGTTGCCAGGCTGCAGCTGGTGGAAAGTATATTTTCTTTTCTTTGCTTCTTTTTTTTTTTCTTTTTTAGTATGTGAGCTATCTATATGGGTGAGCTCACTGCTGCAGCACCGCTCTGCTTTGGCACCCACCAAACGGAGCACGTGGGGCTGGAGGAGTTGGATCATTTGGACCCAGAGGGAAGGGGCAGCGCTGTGTTTCAAATCCCTGCAGCCCTGAGTGCTGCAGAGGCAGAGCCCCAGCGTGAGGCAGGTGCCAGGCTGCTGCTGTGCAGTGCAGAAGCGACCCCGACAGGCTTCTCTCCTCAGCACCTGTGCAGTGGTGCCTCAGCACCATCTCTGTGCACACGTGTGACACTGCTCGCTGCACTTTGCACCAGCAGTCCAGAGTTATCCTCAGGGCTTTCAGATGGGATGAGCCTTTTTGCAAGCAGGCTGCAGCAGTCCATTGAAATACTCCTTACATGAGCTCTGGATGAAATGCAGGGTGAGTAGAGGGGAGAGAGGGAACTGTATTATCTTTTTTCCCTAATAAGAAGTGATACAGAGAGAATACAATATACAGTTCACTTAACTAATTTTCTGACCAACAGTCATTGCAATGTTCTCTCTACAATCAGAAAGAACAAGGCAAGAGGCAGAATAATAAATCCAGACTGCCTTTTTGCAAGGTACAACCATATCATTAAAGGAAGGAGTTTAAGGACATGCACTCTGGGGACAAAAAAATAAAAAACAGAGGCCACTTCAGCCCACCCCTGGCAACATGATTAATTAAAATTAAATTCAATAAAAAAATAACTTTCAGATGCCATCTAAATAAAATTTGCCATGTAAATAGTGTTCTCTGCAAACATAAGGCTATCTGCCCTGGTGAGCTGATTTGAATGGGAAGATGCATTGTCTTGGGATGCAATATATCCATTTCCCACCTGCCACTGCTGCCTGCCATGTCAGCCCACATTTGCAGTCAGCACACTTCTATTCTGAGAGACATGGGCTCTGAGGAAACACGCTGTGCAGTGCAAGGTGGAGAGCAGGGTGAAGGCTGGGCACAGCTGCACCCAGCCCAGCTCCTGGGACACCCTCCAGCTTTGGCTAATTTTGCTCCTTGCTGAATTAGTGAAGGGTGTATGTCAGGCCTGGTTTAGCTCGAAGCAAGTGAATGTCACAGCACTGTCTCATTTCTGTGTGACATTGCACCAGGAGCAGCATGTGCACACAGTGGGTTGGAAGGTTGTTTTAATGTGCTGTGCTGGCCATTGCATGGCTCCAGCACAGAGAGGCACCTGCCTGCTGCAAACCTGCTCTCAGCATGCCCTGCTCATCCCCATGGCTGTCACCCCTTCCCTGCTGCACCCCTTCCCTTCCCCAGAGCACAGCCTGCCCTGATGGAAAGGCAGCAGCTTCAGCCTCTCACATTTCTGCTGGGCAAACTCCCTCCAGAGTGGCATGAGAGCATTGGTGGAAAGTCAGTCGTCATTCAAAAGAAAGCAGAAATATCAACTGGTTCTTTTTTTTCTTTTTCTTTTTTTTTTTTTTTTTTCTTTTAGGGGGCTTTTAATTCCTTTCTGTAGTGTTCATTTACACACAACTCTCAGGGGATGAGAGGAGAGCCCAGATGATCCAGGCTGTACCACATCCTTATTAGATTAGACAGCATCAACTTCCCCCAGGCCACAACCCTAAGGACAGGGAATTACATGAGTTTTCCATCTCCCCCTTCCTGTTATAATCAATAGTAAAAAAGTGAACTGCTGATAGGGGAGGAGAGTTATGTCCCTGGAGGCATATCCCCACTCCAGAGCACTTGGTCCTCTTTGGCTGCTTATAGTAACTCAGACTTTTATCTCTCCAAGTTCCAGTCTTGCAGATTTGTGGTGTCATCTCTCAGAAAAAAGTCCCAAGGGAGCAAATCACTATCTCAGAGGTCTGCCTCCCATAAATCAGTATTACTTTTCTGTCCATATTGGGCCTGCTTTCTCCCTGCTTCTGTTTCCAGTCAATCAGGGAGAGCTGAGGCAGGATTACTGATTTTTAGCCACAAGAACAGAAATTTGCCACTTGCATATCTCTCACCACCAGTTTACTGTGTAACTGCATTTTTAGTGATGTCAAATATGTATCTAAGATTAGAGGAGACAAAGCTGTGAGTGTCTTTGAAGAGATGCTTAGGAAGGGCTTGCTATGCTACAGATACACCTGAGGGCGTGTAGAAGGAGGAGATGGGGAAGCTTTTCTTTCAGACACGGTCTCCAGAGGCTCTTTAGTTAAGAAAATGCAGTGGCATTATTAAAAATGATAATAGTGTCATGAAAAATTAAATGGCAGGTGGCAAGCAGAGTTTAGGATGGAACAGGAGAGATGTGGATTGTTTTGCTGTAGTTTATGGATATTAAAACAAGGCATTTAGAGACTGATCCAAGTTAGCTGGCATCTTCTCACTGACTTCAGGGAAATCTGGATCAGGCCTTAAAAATCAGGAGGATGCTGAGTTCAACCCACTGGAGCTAATCCTGATTTACACTAATATGCAGGAGATCAGCTCAGATCTGTTGCCTGAAAATGCCTAGACCTACCCATCTGTATGGTTCTGCAGGACAGAGAAAACTCAACCCTAACATTAATATTCCTCTTCCTGTATTTCAAGGGACCAGAAATATCTCTGGATCATCAGCTTTGCATGATGCCTCAGGACACAGTCCTCTGAAGGATCTGCCACCTTTGTCCAAACTGGCCTCGAGGCACAGCTGACACCTCCTTGCACCATTATCCTTCATCTCCCTGCTCTGCCAAGGCTCTCCCACACAATGGACTGTCTGCTTCATCCCTAGTGCCCTCCTGCTCCTCTTCCAGCCTCCATGGATTGATTTTATGCCTGAAGCGAGGCAAGCTGGTAGGCAGGGCTGTTGAGGTAAGAGCTGTTGCAGTAAGAGCTGTAGAGGCTTAACTGCTTTTAAAAGCCACTTAATAAAGCTCAGCAGAAAATCTAAAATGAGTTAAAGGAAGCTAATGTGAATCTCAATTTTTAAAATTCATAACATTTATCAGTGTCCATGCAAGGCAGCACAACAGAAGTAAACATTGACTCCACTGGCTCCCCACCTACACTGCTGACAGCAGAATCAGTCCCTCTCTCTGTCTCTGGTGTTGCTGTCTCAGGGCCTGTTAGATGGATGTCTGAGCTAGCTCAGCCAGGATCTTTTCTCTTGTAAGAGGCAAAGATCCTCCACAGTCTAAAGGAGGACAGAGACACGTTCCAGTGCTCTGGGAAAGAGCATTTGCTGGAGATCTTTTATGTGCTGTACATCTCTGACATTCCCTGCAAGTTTCACGACTCCTGAAGCTACCAGGAGAGGAGGGATAATCACTTCTGTGCTCCAGTCCCTCCTCCAAAGCAAAATGTTTCTAAAATTGGCAGTGTAGAGGTCCCAATTGAATTTTGAGACGTGTCTTGAAATGCTGGTGAGGGTCAGAGAAATGACTCTGGAAATGGCCACTTGTTGTTGCTCATCCTTGGTTTGTAGGCAAACTCTTCCCTGAGACAAACCTGCTGGGCTGACTGGGAAATAAAGCAGCCCTGAGTGGTCAGTGTGCCTGCTGACAGTCCCTGCTTGCAGGACTGCCCTGGCACTCCAGCCCTGATGCCCAGCAGTGACCCCAGGGCTTCTGCACTCCCCCAGGGGCACAGACCCTTCATAGCTGTGCTGCTCACCCAGGAGAACCCCATGGCTGCTCCCCAGGGCTTTGCAGCTCCATGCATGGTGCCCAGCACATGGGTATCCCATTCTCCAGGGACTGCTGCCTGGTGACTCCATGTACCACCAAGCCCAATGCCTAATCCTGGGAGTGTAAAAAATTATCACCCCCTCAGCCTTGGGTAATGACCCTTGTGACTTGCCTCTGATCATCCCCCTAAAACACTGCTGAATTTTTGTTTTCTGAGCCCTTTTCCTCCGTAGCATCCATCAGGCCACTGTCTTTTTATTCCTTCCTTCCTTCTCTTACAAAGTCTCTGCTCCAATTCGCTCCTCCAGATGAGACCCAAAGCTGCTAGCATTTATCACTGTCACCAAAGTATCCCTTTCTTCTGTTTGCTGACACTTCACCCACCGATCCCAATTACTGGCTGTCTTTTCTTCCATTCATACAAATTCCCCATGCAACTTTGGATCATCAATTTTCAGCAAATGGGCTGTTGGCAAGTGCCAGGCCCTGCCTCATCCCCCTTGGCTGACTGGTTGCTTCTGACACACGGTGTCCCTACTGCTCCCAGGCCAGATGAATGAAACTTTGTCAGGAGAACAGAGAATGAAGAAGAAAGACCTTGTTTCCCTTCCCACTTTCCTCCTATATTCACAAGGAAACCAGCTCTTGGTGAAAAGCATCAGGTGGACGATCACAGAAGTCCCAGATCCAGCACCTGGTGAAGCACTGGCCCTTGGGTGGAGACCACATGTAATGAAGCCCAAACTGCCCAAAGAAATGAGAATGGCCCTGTGAACCCTGGGAAGGGATGCAGGATGCACATTTATGTGGCCAGGATGACACAGATCCTGGTCACACAAATCTCATCAACAGGTCAAAGAGAGAGTTCAGTGCAATCTTTCCTGTGCTGGAAGTCAAGCATTTATTTAACCCCTTGGGAGATCAGGCTAGTGCTTCTCGTCCCCAGCCTGTTGTTGGCTTGCTTTGGAGTGTCTGGGAGCACTGTGGAGATGGTGCCAGCTAAACACTTCTCTGTCTGCATGTGTCTGCAGTGTGCTCCTGCCTCAGCATGGGCTGCACTGTGGCATTTCCAGTTCAATGCTGAAATCAAATGAATAGCTTCTCCACAGCCTTTTGCACCTGCCAGTGCATCCACGTGTCACTCCTCCATGTCCCTGGCTTATGGAATTGGTCATAGGTGAGGAGGGAGAAATTTGTATGGGATTCCCTTGTAAAAACCCTGAAAGCAGGCACATTGGGATGCTAGTAATAATCCTTCTGTTTCTTAGCATATGATAACTGCCTCCTAAAATATTAATCAAATCATGTCATGTGATCCTAAAAATAGGCTTTCCAATTCCACTCTGTTCTCTCCTTAAGGTTTCTTGTCTGTTGTGGTTTAACCTTTTCTGGCATTTTACTGATTGTAGCAACTGCTTTTCCAGAGTATTGCAAAACCTCGTGCCCTTTCCCAGTGTGTACACACCAATGTACATCCCTCACACACCACTCAGCTTTCCCATCATTTTGGCACAAGAATCTCCTCACCAGTATGTACATACATTAATCCACCCAAGGACATCACAGAAATTTATTCCAATACACAGTGCTGCAGAATCCCAACATCTTTTTAGCTCAACTACCACATCAACCATCCTGGCCCCTCCAGGACAAGTCAGAAGATCCACACACACCTCAAGATTTTGGGGAAGCCTATCAGCATGTGTACCCCTGGCAGGCCTTGGAGCACCTGGACTTCATTGCTTCCTTTCTGCCACTGCAATGCTAATGGATGAAGTTCTATAAATATTTGATTGACCTGTCACTGCCATGCTGCTCTCATTTATCACTTGCTCGAGTTGGATCTGAATTACTTTGGAATATTTTGTGCTGTCTCTACAGAGTGTTTAATTCTTCTCCTGCCAGCCCCACTGCCCCTTTCTCCATGGCACCTCCAATGCAGCACAGCACACAATGGAGCAGCTCCTGAAAACAGCCCTTCCTGGAAATAAAACAGAGCCAAGTGCCTGGGGCAGTGGGACAGAGAAAGTGAATCTAAAAAGATGCAGAAATAACCCAGACAGGGCAGGGTGATGTATGTAGGGTGAACTCACCCTCAGTTTGAGGGAGTACATACCACAGTGTATGAGATCAACAGCCCCTCTCTCCATTTCCATAGTGCTGTGTCCCAAAAGAGGATCCCAGATTTACAAGAAATTCAGGTAATTTGCTCGTCATGTTAACCATAGGAAGTGAGTAATTCTCTTCGCTCACCACTCTAATCAGAGCCTGGGTATTTTACTAGCAAGGGCTCAGGAATAAATTAGGATATATAGTCCACACAATCAAATTCTATTCTGTTCATTTTCACTCCTGTCTTCTTTAGATTTTTATATTTGGGATGAAATCAGCAGATTTTAGGGCTTGTGGAGATTGAAATGACTGTGTTTAGTGATGCAGCCCCTGCTCAGCAGAGACCAGTGCTGCTCTGCTCATGGTAATGAGCCCCCCAGGGTGCTCCTGGCTGCCCTGGGCTGACACAAAGGCCTTTGCCTTGATCCCCCTGCAATCCCCCTACATCTGCTCCAGCACTTCCAGGGCCAGTCCAGCCCCACAGTCCTCCCCAGTGATGCCACATAGCTTTTTACTGTGGATCTACCTGCAAAATCCCAGGGCTGAGGTAGCTCTGGAAGCTGGCAAGGACTTGTCTTGGAAGTGGTGTATAAATCCCATGGGCTGAATTGCCTCTGCACAAATAAATCCTTCTCTCAGCCTTCAAAAAACAAAAACCTGACACATTGAACTACTTCTATCATTAGAATTACCCCTCTCATTAGCTCTCCCCCTCTGCCTCCTCCCTTCCACGTGTCAGCAATGTGCCGATCCATCCTGCTTACACCAGCTCTTACCTGCACTCCAATTACTTTCTCATCTCCCCCACTGGCTGTTTTCAATACTATTATCTGCTGCATTTGCTGGATCTGGCTTTCAAGCGTTTGACTGATGCCTGATTCCTGTAACCAGAACATGTCTGTTGATTGGACTGTCAATGGATTTCTTGGCAGAAAGGGCACTGGGCCTTGCAAATGTGAAACTGTATTTCAATCTCATTTAGGAGGAAGGAGAAAGGAGAAAGAAAAATACCCAAAAGCTACATTTTCACTTGCTCTCTTTGAACAAGTGCTTTAAGTAAACAAGCATTTTACCTTTTTTTAATAAGGTCATTTGTGACATCACTTTCTTATCAGAAAAAAGAACATTTTGTGTTTTGTATTTTCAGCCCATCTTCATTTTTCAGCAAATGACTTCTTACAGATTCCTCTGTGGGGAGGGAAAGAGTGAGGAGTGGGGTGGGGGATATACATCCATCCTTGTCTCCTGGCTGCCTGCAGTGACACCTGGCTCTAACAGGAGCAAGCAGAGCCATCTCTGGTCAGCCCTCCCCTGCCTGCTTGCAGCCAGAGCCTCTCTGGAAGAATGCACCTTTGACTTTCCTAAATAACAATGCAATTACCTTCGAAAGCTGGCGCCAAAGTACGTGCTGAGAGATGGCTACCATTAAGAAGAAATTATCTGCTCTCAGGGAATGGCCAATTTGTTAACTTGTGAAGGAGGAGAAGGATCCCAGTTACAGACCACATGGGTGGGAGAATTGTTGCTTCACCTGGGGGAATCTCCTGGGGATTGAAGGATGAGCCCTGGGTGAATTGGATCTGGTGCCCTTTGCTCCCTGTGCTGTGCAGGTGCAAATAAGCAGGTCTGCACCATGCAGCTCTCCTCCATGCACAGGGCAGGAGGGAACAGGGTTATTCCATAGATGGAAACCATCATGTGGAAACAACTGAATGGTCCTGCTGCTGGACACCTCAGCTCAAACACAACTGACCTGTCACCTGCCTGTGGCTGAAGGAGGCCACCAGAATTGCTGGTATCACACAAAGCCCATGGGTAAGGAGCTGCACTGGCAAAACAAGAGCAGGGGAAAGTTACATCTGAGACAGGAAAGACTGAGGCATGAATAAATTACTTGATATTTAAATAAAACACTTGAGGCTGGCTTCCATGAACTGCAATTTAGAGCTCAGGTGAGCTCTCACACACACTGCCTTATCAAGGGCTCTTCAGTGGATAAAATCAGGATAACTGATCTGGGCAGAAAAACTCATTCTGCTGAATGTTGGAGGTAACCTTTGATACTGCACCTAACTGCAGAGAGCACCATCTCTGTGTAGCATTTTCACATCTAAATGCAACCCCAAGAAGCCCACCAGTGAGTTAGCTGGGAAAAAATCTGAAGTCACTGGTGTTGACAGGACTAGCTAAAAATATCAGCGTGTTCAAACTCAGAGGTTTGCTTGAGACCTTTTTGGAAGACAGAAACACTCTTTGATTGCTCAGAAATGGATCTGGTGGGCTTATAGTGCTAAATAAAGAACAGCAGAATCAGTGAGCTTTGAAGATGACAAGATTTTCTAGGTCATGTTGTCTTTTTTTTCCCCCTTGGCCAATACAGACTGTTTTGTAGACTGTAGCCTTGAGACCTCCTTCCAAACCAACCCTAAATGTTACAAGCAATGCAGTTTGACAACTGCTTAGTGGATACACACAGGCATCAGCTTTGTAGGTGCTGAAGCTGTTAGGGAATGGCTGGTAATCTAAGCAAGTATGTTTTGAATATTTATTACCTTTTTAAGAGGAATGAAAAAAAAAGTAGTCTGGCAGAGAGTTGTGCAGAAAACCCCTCCCTGAAAAGGGATGAATAATCAGTTTCTTCCCTCCCAACAGACCTGATCTACTGCTCCCATCTCTCTCCCTTGCCATGGGCTCCTGGCTAGGGTGAAGCAGCCCAGATGTGGAGGAGGGGATGGACATGAAACTAGTGCCTTTTCAAACCTGGAAAAGCAGGTAAATCTGGGCTGCCTAAAAGTCTAAAAGCAGAGACAGAGCCAGGCCTGCCATGGGAGATGGAGGGAGGAGAGGGTTGTCAACGGAGGGCAGAGTGTGGTACTGGGATTTCTGGAGAGCTGGGTCCATTTCTTCTTGTAGAGAGAATGAATCTTCTTTTTTATCACTCTCCTGATTTTTCCAGCAGAGACATTGAACAATCACTGGTGCCTGTAGTGAGGAGAATGTAAACGTGTCAGGAAACACAGACTCAGTGTAGCACCTGTGGTCCCCTCCAGGCTGAGGAGTGGTCTCAAAGGATGGGTCATCATGTAGTGAACTCAGAGAGGGTGAAGCAAGCACATCTGCAGGAGACAAGTCAACTCCTACAGAGTTGTCTAGGCGTCCTGGGCTTTCAGCTCAAAAATCCCATTCTGGGGAAGAGAAATAGGCTCATGAGAAGCTTCTTGGCTTCTCCAGTAAAACTTGAAGGAAAGGCATGGCTTCACCA